>PVIA01004480.1:0-84064 GCA_004024845.1 Tonatia bakeri
CTCCTGGTTTAGTGGAGGAAATGTACAACCAAATAAATAATTTAAAATACAACACATGAAGGTGTTTGCTATAAAGTCCCTTAGAATATTCTCTTTCTCTGAGACCTTTGTAAATTCAAGAAATACCACTTAAATGTCTTCTAAAGTGAATGAAGTCTAAGTAGCTTATGAAACTCACATGTAATATAGTTTGGATATAGATTTCTTTGATGATTGTTTAAAATGTAAATATATTTTAGGTTTAATTTTGAGTTTTAAAAGAATTGGTATTTTTACTTGGAGAGTCTCAACATGTAAATTTCTGGGCATCACTCTGGCTACCTTTGAAGTAAGCATTCAGCTGGCCGCTGCCAGTCCGATCACTTTCAGTTAACAGCCAGACTCTGAAGAGAGAGAAGGTTAGTTAAGGCCTCTTAACAGGGCAGCCTACAAAACAGGTCTCACCCTTCACCACATCGCTGCCATTGTGTGTTCCCAGCCCTAGGGAGAGAGACATTCCTGAACTTCTTTTGCTTATTGAAATATTCTTTTTGTTTTGCTGATGTTTTCCTTTGTTGTGCAAAAACTTTTTAGTTTGACGTAGGCCCATTTGTTTAATTTTTCTCTTGTGTACCTTGCCTGGGAAAATATATCAGATAAAGCATTGCTACAAACAGTGTCTAAGATTTTGCTGCCTATATTTTCTTCTACAATTTTTATAGTTTTGGGTCTAACATTTAAGTGTTTGATCCATTTTGCATTTATTCTTGTGTGTGGTGTAAGAAGGTGGTCCAGTTTCATTTTTCTGCACATAACTGTCTAATTTTCCCAACACCATTTATTGAATAAACTATGTCTAGCCCATTATATGTGTTTGCTTCCTCTGTCAAATACTAATTGACTCTAAAGCTGTGGGTTTATTTCTGGGCTCTCTATTTTGTTTCATTGATCTATGTGTCTGTTTTTATGCCAGTACCAGGCTGTTTTAATTAGTATAGCCTTCTAGTATAGTTTGATATTAGGTATCATGATTCCTCCAACTTTGTTCTTTTTTCTCAGGATCACTGTTGCTATGAGGAACCTTTTGTGGTTCCATATAAATTTTTGAAATATTTGTTCTAGTTCTGTGAAATATATCATTGGAATCTTGGGAGGAATTGCATGTAATCTATAGATTGCTTAAGGAAGTAGGGACATTTTAATGATGTTAATTCTTCCTATCCACGAACAAGATATGTGCTTCCACTTATTTGTATCTTCTTCAAATTCTTTCTTCCGTGTCTTATACTTTTCTGAGTACAGGTTTCTATATCCTTGGTTATGATAACTCATATGTGGAATCTAATGAACAAACTGAACTAACAAGCAAAACAGAGACAGACTCAGAGAGAGAGCAGATGCCAGCTAAGGGGGGAGTGGATGGAAGGTGATAGAGGGATTGAACAAAAGTTAAAAAGGACTCAAAGGATTAAAGGACCTAGAGGGACGGGAGAGTATAAGGGAACTAAATGGTAATGGAAAAAATACAATAATAATAAAAAAAGGAAAGATTCCCCCTTTTTCCATGACAATCATTGCAGAGCAGCAGGTCCTGACCCGCTGAGGTGCTTCTGCTCCCCTACTGTGTGCACAGAATGGTAAGGAATTGAAATCTTCTTTCCATTTGGGCCTGAAAGTTTCTAATTTTCCTTCCACTTGTTTGCAGAGGGAAAACAAAAGGGCATTAAGATTTATCTGTTTTTCTTTTATTCTATGTGTGCCTTTGCTTCTGTATAAAGTTCACTCACTGAAAAGAAAAATAGACTACACAAGTTTTACTTCTAGGACTAAAAAAAAGAAAAATGAAAAAGAAAGAAATCACATACCTTAAAGGCTATAACTTAGCTAAAAATAAAAGGCAGAAAAGCATGGAAAAGAGAGGAATGAGTCACGGTTAGGAGCACCGAAGTCCTGAAGATGCCATAGAGAAGCCGACACTGGATGAGAGATCAGAACGGAAAAGAAAAGAAATTTTCAGGCTAAGAAGCGCAGGAAAGGGAATTCCAGGGCTATTAAATCAATGGTTGTTTTAAAAGTCCCTGTTGAAATTTGACCTCTGGGAACTCCAGGAAAGAGAGAGTGAGCTAGTTGAAGACTGGATACGTTAAGGCCAAACTATAACTACAGTTCTAAGGAGACTGGAATTTCACAACACAGATCGTTTTCATAGATTTCTTTCTCTGATTTTCATCACTCTGGAAGAAAACATGAATGAAGGCTAAGCAGCAGCAGAAGAGTGTTGCTGGTTTTATGACTAAAAGCATTGATATTTATTTATTCATTCAAACAAGTCTTTGTTCGTCTCCCTCTTAAATATTTGCTTCCTGAAGAAAAAACTCTTTTTAATTATTTACAAGTTAGTTTATCCCAAAGGTATTTTGGTGCATAGCCTCATACTGTCACATTTTTTTTCCATGCAACTTTCTCATAAAATTAGAGGCATACTGAAAAAACAGCAAAGTACCCAAAACAGAAAACAGGAAATTCTTCTCAAGCCAGTGTATCATTAACTCATGAAATTCACCACTGCCAGAGAACATTGAAGTGGCTTAGAATATTTTTAAATGAGGTCATAAATTCATATAAAGCAAATTATATTTTAAAGTTATAACTTTATACCAACCCCAAGTAAACATAAATCCTTAGGCAGCAATATCCAAGTTGATCAGCAAATATATCAGGCCCTAAATTGCTTTCTGAAATTATACTGTAATTTAATAGCTTTTGCATAAAAATTGGAAAATATATTTGAAAGTAGCTTATTTATGATTCCTGATTATCCTCCCATTACTTTATTAACATAACAGGCACGTATGCAGTAGTGTTTTTAGTTTCTTATGTGGTTTGTTTACATATATTATAAGATATGACCTTAATAATAAAACTTATTTGCACCATAACACTGACATATTATCATTATTTCTATTTTACAAGTAACAAAACTAAGACTAACCATGTTAATGATTACTCAGATGTGTACACCAGTATAATTAGTGAAACTTTTGGAAATGACTTTAAAATCTACCTTTTTATTTAAATAAAAAATATTCATTTTATGAGGAGAATATACAACCTAGATAAAGCTTATATATTTTTAACTAATTCTGAAAATCCAGAAGATTATGTATGGAAAACACACTTTTAAAATTTTATAGCAATGTTACATTAACTAATGTCAATAGATAACATTTTAATTTGAAAACTACATGCAGAATATAGATCACAGATTAAGGACTTATATCTTTAATAGAAATCTGAACTGAAAAAGAGAAGTTTCATACCTACTTTAATTAACATACAGTAACGTGGCAAATTTAAAAAACAAAAATGGGAACGCACGTTGCTTACTAGGCGCCCAATCTATCTATGATGGCCACACTTCCTACTGAGCCTATTGCAGCCCAAACGGATTAGGACAGCAGCTCTCTTATTTCCTGGAATCCAAAGGTAACGCCATGTTGGATCAGGCCATGGTTTTTCTCTACTGTTCAACCTGTACTTATTCGACACAACTCAGTTACAAAAGCAGGCCCCTTAAAAATGAAATTCACTACATTTGCCCAAAATATAAAAACTTTGCTCTTAACTTTCACAAGGTAGAAAAGAACTTTGACCTGAAGAATATGGGTATAACGAAGGGAGCCAAAGGTTCTAACAATGGAAGTAAGATTCCCTTCACGAGATTCTCAAGCTCCAAAAAATATACTCCACTGCACCTCAAACATATTGATTAAACTGCAGTCATAAATTAAAATAAAAATTTATTTTGATTAAAGGGAATGAAGTCAGTACACTGAAGAACTTCTAGTCATAAAATAAATTAGTAGAAGTCCCCAGGAAAAAGAACTTTGAAGTCTCTAGATATATAGTCAAATTGAAGAGCACTCACTTAATTTGTTTACCACACTAAAATGTTTCCATGAGTCTTAACATAGGAAAACAAAAGTGACTAGTGGTCCATTACACTATTCATGTCAACGATTAATGTTTAGAATGGAAAGAATAATTTATATCAAAATAATTACTTTCTATTTCTGTTCCTTCTCACTACAAAAGATTTGGATATTTTCAGTCTTGTTTTATGCCATACAGTGAATATATGAATACTATTAAAGAATAGAAAAAGCTATCACTTTTACCCTTAATTTCTATGGAATAGTGATAGCTAATAGATATTTAAGATTTATCAATCTTAAAATGTCTAATCATAAAACCTACTAATTGGTGCTCTGATAAAATTTATAAAAAGTTGTTTCTGCAAACATGTGTGAGTGTGGGGGATGGATGTGGGTGGGGTGTGCATGGTAATTTTGACATTTGACTGCTTCCGGGTGTGCTGGCCAGACCAGTAGATGCAGGTGTTAAATAAAAGTTGAACTCACTATGGGTACATTCTAGGTGTAAGTGGATGACAGAATCTCTTTCCTACTGCATGCACGTTGGGGTTGTTACCAGTTTACCACTAAGTTGCAAGTGACAATTATTACCCATGAAATAAGTAGATATGCCCATGTCACAGACTGAAAACTCAGAACAAAGGATCAGTAAGTGTCTGAATGGTGTCGTCCTGTTTCTCAATTTGATTTTCTAGTCCACCCCTAGCTAGACAGTGGTCTCACTGAAATCATCAGCTTTTTACCTGTCACAAACAACAAATTCTTGATTTTCAAAGGTTTAAAAGATCATATCAGATAGTTAAAGCTACTGTAATTTCTCCAAATACATGGCTTGTTAGAAGTAGTTCGAGTTACCTACACAGGAACAACCAACTTTTAAAGACAAAAATGTATGACATAGATACCTCTTAGCCTATTTTAAAGACATAGTCATTGCAACTTTTGGAACAATAAAATGTCTTTCTAATTTATTTGTTAAAATGTTTTCTTTTCCTCCACTTTAAATGATTTCCATATTTACTTTAATACACTTTAGAAACCATGGAAATGTTAGATAATACAAAAATACTTTTAAACAACATTAAAGGGAATTTTAAAAAATCCCATGATTTCACAATGGAGATAGTGATTGTGGAAAAGAAAAACCCAATCTCATAAGGTCAACATGGATTAGTTAGCTCAGATCATTGTACTATGAAGCAAAAAACTTTCCTGAAACATAGTAGAACCCCAAATACGTGACTAAGCTTCTTCTTAAAAATAGAAGTTGCTCCAATTAAATTATCAGTGAGGCAATAAGTCAGAACATTCTTAGAGTTCATGAGCATCATATGATGTCTGTGTATGGAGATTTTAAAAATAGAAATTTGGTTCAAGATAAACAATTTCCGGAGCATTTGTTTATGAGCATAGTGTCAAAGGGAAATAATCCCTGCACTGGCCCCGGTAGAAACCCTTTGCTTTGAGTTGCCCGCACGTACAACATGCGGACTACGTGCGTGCACGCGTTGTCTGTGTGTGCTTATCTTGTAGGTCTCACTTCATTTTGCACAGATCAGAGATAATAGAGATATTTTCTTTTATGAGATCTGCAAAATTACACTAAAGAGCAATGACCATCTTTTTTTTATCCAGTTGACTGCAGCAGATCCCTTGCAAATGACTGAAAGATCCCTTGCTCCATGTAAGCATCCGAAAGTGCCCCTGTGTCGGAGAACTCTCTGCAACGCCTGCAGCATTGCAGTGCGTTCACTGTCACGCAGGTTAGCACGACCTCATTTGCAAATGTATTGACGGAATCCATTTTATATGTAGAACTAGAATGAGACTAATTTGTTTTAAAAGAAATAAAATGTAATTCATTTTACAGATTACAGGATTGTAGGATTTTTTAAAATCTTTAGATAGTATATGCCCATTAAAAACAGAAAAGAAGTTTTTCCTGAATACTGGTAGTAGGTGTTACATAATTCATATTCAAATCCAATACATTTTTAAAAATTGGTTGATTCATTTTCACTGTTCATTGTGTGTTTACTTTCATAATTAATTTGATTTACTCAAATGCATGTTCAGTATGATTTGGGAATTAGAGTCACGCACTTTTGATTATTACAGTGTCAAGGCCTTGGAAATAACATCATTGTAACTATATCAACCACCACTCAGAAAGGAATGTCTTGGGAAGATTTTGTTTCTGGGAGAAAGAGTATGCTAGGAATACTGCAACATTTTTTGAAAATTTAGAGAAAAGCCAAAATATGTTGCAGGTTTACAGCAAAAGCCATTAACACAGCATTTTGAAAACCAAACATATGCTCAATAAACTTTACATGTCAAGTGCTGGAGAAGATACTATGGAGATTCTCTCTTACTGAAATGAGTCTTAGAGTCAGTTCCCTTAGAGCTACATTTATTTTCAACACTTCCCACAAGCATTTACTAGCAAAGGAATTATAAAGCTACTATTATAATTTATTTGTAAAACTCCTAAAATAAAATTTGCAGAGACCGAATTTTTTATACATTTTATTGTTTATGCTATTATAGGTGTCCTATTTTTTTCTCCCCTTTATTTCCCTCTGCCATGTACCACCTCCTCCCACCATCATTCCCTCACCTTTGTTCTTGATCATGGATTATACTTGCAAGTTCTTTGACTTCTCCATTTCCCATGCTATTCTTAACCTCCACCTGTGAATTTTCTACCTACCAATTATACTTCTTATTCCTAGTACTTTCCCCCTTCACCCCACTCCCCTCCCCACTGATAACCCTTCACGTGATCTCTATGTCTGTGAATCTGTTCCTGCTCTAGTTTGCTTAGTTCCTTTTTGTTTTTGTTTTTTTTTTAGGTTCAGTTGTTGATAGTTGTGAGTTTGTTGTCATTTTACTCTTCATAGTTTTGATCTTCTTCTTTTTCTTAGATAAGTCCCTTTAACATTTCATATCATCAGGGCTTGGTGATGATGAACTCCTTTAACTTGACCTTATTTGGGGAAGGCAAGGACCTACATCCAAGATTACTCTATCCAGCAAAGCTATATCATTTAGAATGGAAACACAGAGTTGGATTTTTAAATGAGAAATTATAGTTCTGAAGACTGGATTTCTTTTTAACTTTTTAGAAAGTTTCTCGTCAGTTTTTACTCTTCTTGATTGTAATCTATACCACTTCCAGAGAAAGGCAATTATAAGAGTTGCTCTAGAAAACTGCATGACGTTCTATAAAACCATACATAGAAGTAGACCAATGATTTGCCATTGCTTGTTTGTTTTTAGACATTAGAAACAAGTTAAGAAACTTGTCTTCCATGCACTATTCTTTTATATACAAGCATACCTCTGTGGGATTAGTGTTAAGCTAAGGGTGTTTTTACGTTTTTCCTCTAACTGTTCTTCTCTCTTTACAGCTTTTTTCCTAGTAACTTTGCACCATACTTTGCTGGAATTTTTAAACTACCAAGTTAAGTTTCTATTTCTTTGATATTATGCAAATTCTTCCATATGAGATACAGGATATCTTGAAAGCTTAAAAGAGATAAGCAATATTTTATTGTTTTATGCTTCAATATTTTTTTAAAAATTTCACCGAAAATCTTTTAGAAGCTGATTTGTTAATGCTCTCATAATTTAAATATTGAAACAGAGCAAGCTCTTTGTAAATGCTGATAGTAAGATATTATTGTATAATAAATAATTTAACTGCCTTTGTCTCTGGTTCTTGTGAGGGACTTCTAAACTCTTGGCATTTTCAGAATGATAGGACTGTTTTGGTTTTTCATAAAACCCTTATTTAGATCACACCTGAGTTATGTTAATGAGGTGACTCTAGGTGGGCCTCTAGGGAGATTCAGGATGAGATTGGTCACAGGAAACACCAACCAAGTAATTAGAGGGTTGGGATTTTGAGTCAACTTAACCTCCAGAGAGGGAAGAAGAGTTGGAAATTTAGTTCTATCACATAGTTAATTATTTAATCAATCATGCCTATGTAATAAAATCCCAATTACAACTCTGGACATTAATGCTCATAGGAGATTCCTGGTTGATGAGAACATTGATGTCCCAGGAGGGTGATATGCCTTGACTCTACATGTCTTTTCATTGGCCTGTGCCTGATTTGCATTCTTTATAATAAAAATGTAATCACGACTAGAGTGCCTTCTAGAGTTCTGACTATCAAACCTGATGCAGATCTTGGAAACCTCCAGGATTTGTAGCCAGTTGGTCAGAAGTGTGGGTGGGCTCCTCATTGGTGCCTGGCATCTGAAGTGAGGAAATCTTGTTAGGTACCAAGCCCTTCAACCTGTAACATCTGCAGGGCCTCCTTATGGTTAGTGACAGAATTGAATTGTTGTGCACCAGCTGGTTTTGAAATAGGTATAATGCACAGAGAGTGTTAAACAAATAAACTATAAAATTCCAGTGAGACAAGGTTTATTTTTTTATAGAGACATTTTAATTGCAATGAAAGAGGCAATTATAGTGGGAGATAGGAAATAATAACTAAACAAGTGTTTCGAAATGCTAAGAAGCTATTTTCCAAGCAGTATTCAAATGAGAACCATGAAAAAATTAGATATCTCTCCTACTGATGCAAAAGACATTTAGAGGTAGACTTTTCATCAAATGATGGTGGTATGATATGCAAATAAATGAATCATCACCATTCTTCATACCACATGCAAAAATTAATTCAAAATTGACTTTGGACCTAAATGTAAAATCTAAAACTGTAAAACATATAGAAGAAAACAAAGGAAGAACTTTTGTGATCATGATTTTGCAAAACTGAGATACAACCCCAAAGTGTAGTCTATATAAGAACAAATAAATTAGTTGATCTTTGTAAAAATTAAGAACTTCTGCTCTTTCGAATATGCTGGTAAGGAAGAAAATTAACAGACAAACCACTTTCTAGGAGAATATTTGCAAATAAGAGTGTAAATGTTTCTATATTTAGAATTTGTATAAAAACACTGTAAAAACTCAACGGTAGAAAAAAAAAGTCCAATTAAAAATGGTCAACAATTGAACTTCAATAAGGATAGGTATTTAAAATGGCAAATCTGCACATGAAAAACACTCAACATCTTTATTTCATTAGAATAATTCAAATTAAAACCATAATTAGGTAACATCTCACAACTGTTAGAATGACTAAATCAAAGAAACTGTGAATAATAAGGATAAGAAAATCTCAGACATTGCTGGTAAAAATGCAAAACTATAATGACTTTGAAAAATATTTAGGCTGTTTCTTATGAAATTAAGCATATGCTTAAACAATATAAGTCAATGATCTTACTTTTAGGCATTATTCAAGTGAAAAGAAAACTAGGTGCACTAAAAAACCTGTATGCAAATGTTACTGGTGGTTTTATTTGTAATTATCAAAGCTGTAAACAACCCAAATGTCCTTCAACTGACCAATGAATAAACAGTGGTATGTCCAAACAGTGGAATACTGCACAATAATTAAAAGTAACACACCAATGATTCATACACCACCATGAAAGATGAATCTCAAATACATCATTCTAAGTGAAAGAAGCCAGTCTCAGAAAGATATAAATTCCATGATTTCTTTTAATGTTCTTTTTCTTTAAAACTAAGGCTATTTTTCAGAGCAGATTTAATGAACTTGAATCTGCTCTGAAAACTTCTATACATAATGAAGTTTTATGTATAGTTATTAAATTGTAAATAAAAGATATCTATGTAGAAAGTTTATACATTTCTTGAGTTTGTGCCTTGACTCACAAAAATGTACTTTGTAGCTTTTCTTTCCCTCCATTTTCTTGCTAAATATAATGCTCAATTCTGTGCTGTTTTCAAAAATTAATTAATTTTTGTTATGAACTTTTAACTAATTAAAAGTTCAAAACAAAAGTTGAACAAAAATTAATTAATTAATTAAAAGTTCATAACAAAGCTGAGAGAAAGGTGCAGTGACTCTCCCCTTGTACCCGAGCCCCCACACACGCATGGACCCTCCCACTATCACCTCCCCACCAGAGTGGTGCATTTTTTGCAATTAATGAACCTACACTAACATATCATAATCACCTAAAGTCCAGAGTTTGATTATTTTTTAAATAGTTTATTCATTTATTTTTAGAGATACAGGAAGGGAGGGAGGAAGAGAGGGAGAGAAACATTGATCGGTTGTCTCTCACATGCCCCCCAACTAAGAAGGACCGGGCACACAACCCAGGCATGTGCCCTGACCAGGAATGAAACCAGAGACCTTAGGCTTTGCTGGATGATACTCAACCAAGTGAGCCACATCAGTCAAGACAAAAGTCCATAGTTTGGATTAATGGTCATATGTGGTGGTGTACATTCTATGGGCTTTAAAGAATTTATAATTACATGAATCCATCACCATGGTGTCATACAGAATATTTTCACTGCCCTAAAAATCCTCTGTGCTCTGCCCATTCACCCCTCCCCTCTCCCATGGTAACTTTTATATGACATTCTAGAAAAGGCATATAGAAATTTACACATATTAACCATATTTCCAGAGACATGATTTTATAAGGTAAAACCAAAATAAAAATAATAAAGACGAATGATAATTATAGTAATAGCACCACCTTATATTTGCGTAATATAGGGTTTGGAAAGTAATTTATTATTGTTGTAGCATTTACTCTTCACGCCTCTGGGAATTTGTTTGTATATCCAAATCATGTGTGCCTTAACAGAATTCTACTGTAAGTCAACAAGTTGCCTGCACTGTTTTATTTCCATTGTATATCCCTGCAATCTACCAGCCAGTAGAATCTCATGTTATCAGCAGTGATTTATAGTAATATCAGCAGTAAGGATGGAACTAATTGATAGTAGCAGTGTGCCTTATTTTCTCACTGTGCAACAACTAATGGAAAAGCACCTAAGCATTAAGAACAAAAGCTATCTTGGCACTTCGACTAAGACAGAGCCATACATGGAAAGCACCACATTTAGTAACGCTGTCGTAAGTAAGTATTAAAACTTGGGACATAATGCCAATGACTAAGGCTAGGTGGAAAATAAAGAGCCATATGTTTTTTACAGTCTATACATATGAGCTAACCTCTGACTGACCTATTCCCTGAAGCCATATTCATTGTAATATATTTTCACAATGTCAGCTTTTCAATATCATATGGGTTATTAGAATTTCTGTCTGCAGCAACCCAAACATTGGAGAACATACTACAGGAAATAATTTAAGGAAAGAGGGAAGAAAGGTCTTTATCATTTATAGTTAAAAGCAGTCCTGTTTTTAGCTAGGCTCAGCTACTTTGTTTGCAAGATTTTAAACTTTCCCCTGATAATTTTAATGTGTCTATGCTTTTGGAACATAGTTGTCACAAAAATATTAAGATATAATATATATGCATATGTCTTGCATTTCTTCAAGTCAATTTCATAAGCATATCTCTAGCAAAAGCTAGAAAATTGCATGAATATATACATACACATGCATATAAGTAACACTGGTACACTGATAAGTTCATGTTGAATGTGTTTACATCTGTATTTTTCCATAAGCTTCTGTAGGATTTCCATAATGATGTTCTTTTAAGGATAATAGGAAGCAAAGAGTTTCTAGCAATGCAATTAAATCACCAAACATAATGATACCTAAACACACCATTTGACAACACTGCATTGCTATAAGGTAACTGTTTCAACATTTGCAGTTGGAAAGTTAATCATGACTCCAGCAAGAACGCCCTTCTAACATGCTGCAAAAGAGAGGCACTAATTAATCATTAAGCGGCCTTACATCAGACAGGGCTGCTGCTTCTGTTTCAAATCAACTGGAGTGGTGCAGAACAACACTTACAGGAGCAACAGCTCCAAACATTGAACTTGACGGGGAAAGTATGGATTGCTGAAATTCTGAGAAGACTGCAGTTTGGAAATGACACTTCAATTGTTTGATAAATAAGCACCCAAACTCACTTTACTGATTAATGAGCTTTAGGGGCCACGTGTCAGAAAGTATTTTTCTAATTTGCACTAACAGGAGCTAAATTTTCCTTTTTTGTAGAGGTGTGAGCTTTTGAGATTCCTCCTTGCCTCATGATGAAATTTGATATGCTAAGATTAACACTTTCCAATAGCCTTACCTATATAATGCAATCTTAAAGACGTTACCTCCAATCGTGCCACAAAATTTCCACACTCAGAAATATATTTAATTTCACTTACATGTGGAACCTAATGAATAAAATTAACTAACAAAATAGATAGAGAGAACAGACTGCAGAGCTGGGTGAAAAATGTGAAGGGATTAAACAAAGAAAAAAAACTCAGACACAGACAACAGCATGATGATTAGCAGAGGAAAGGGGGGTGGGTAGAAGATGAATGGGGAATAAATGATGATGGAAGGAGACTTGAGTTGGATGGTGAACACACAATACAATATACAGATGACATGTCATAGAATTGTACACTTGAAACCTGTATAATTTTGTTAGCCGATGTCACCGCAATAAATTTAACTTTAAAAATCAAAAAAGAATTATTTAACTAGTTTAAGCAGACTCTCATCATAATAATGTATGTCCTTAAAAATACTGTTACTCAAGCCTGGCTGGAATAGCTCAGTGGATTGAGCACAGGCTGTGAACCAAATGATCACTGGTTTGATTCCCAGTCAGGGCACATACCTGGGTTGCAGGCCAGGTCCCAGTGGGGGATGCATAAGAGGCAACCACACATTGATGTTTCTCTCCCTCTCTTTCTCCTTCCCTTCTCCTCTCTCTAAAAAAATAAATAAAATCTTTAAAAAAATATTGTTACTCCTTATATGTGCCCCATGTAAGAGATTTCAAGAGATCACAGTAAAAGTAAGAAATTATAATACCTACCAACCAAAGAAATCTAGTGTTGTCTTGGCATGTGTATGTATACACACACACAGTATATATATGTGGATATAATATATATTAGTGTTTTAGGGTTTTTATTGAAAATATATATTTCAGTGTTTTTTTCTTACAGAAATGTCTAAATTTTACTAAGAGCTACAATATGCCAATTTCTAAGCACTTCACATGTATTATCTTACTTAGTCCTTACAATGAACCTATAAGACAGATGTAATTATTGTTATTATTATTATTATTTCACATATGCACAGCCTTAGGGCAGAGAGGTTTTATAATTTTCCCATGGTCATGTGATTATTACAGGGCATAACTTGCATGTAAAACCCCACAAGAATATCTTGCCACAGAACCTCTCATACATCTATGTGTAAGTGATGTAACCAGCCTGAGCAATGCCAAGGAAAACATGGCAGGAAATCTAGCATTTTCCAGAATTCTTGTATTCGAGTATTCCCAGGACTGTTGTAACCACTTAAAATGGTCCATTGAATCAGTCCTCCTTGATGCTTGTTGCTTGTACTTGCTCAGGAAGAGCAAGAACTTGGGTCTGTTTCTCCGTCACTGCTGTGTGCTGGACAGGCCTCCACTTCTGGTTTCTTTCAGCAATACCTTTAAGTAGGTCTATGGTTTTGCTCTTGGAAATTCTGAGACCAGCCATAACACCTTCGCTGCTAAAAAAAAAATTGCTGCGGAGCCTCAGGAAATCAGTTACCACCCCAGTTCTGTGTAAGACCCTTCTCCATGAGAGAAAGTAATCTTTTCTTTAGGATTAAGCTCACTTGCTGGTGTTCTTTGCCAAATGTGTCATGGTCCCCATATTGCACTTCTTGGTGACATGCTGGGTCAGATTCAACACAGACCATTGAAAGTAGAACTGGTAAATGGAAGCCTGTTAGCAAAGTGGTCTCAGGCTTTATTGCTACATGGCTCATTATCTAAGAATGGTGTTTACATTTTTAAAAGGTTAAAAACAATAAAAGTAAATGAAGAAAAATATGTGACCAGATCATATACAACCATCAATCCCTCAACAGGTGCTTTTACAGAAAACACTTGCCCATACCTGGCCCCAAGGCATATCAAGTATGGAGAGGATTTGCCATCAGGTACAAATGGTGTCACAGCCAGGACTCTTCTTCAGTTGTCTGCTCAGTCTCTGTCCCCATCTTTCTTGCTTAAGACAAGAGGGCACTTGGAGACCTACACTGTCTTCTTGGGAAGTTCCTCATGTCACAGGTGTGCACAGGTAACCAGGTTCGTAGTGATCAGGACAAAGAATTGAACCGAACACCCAGAGTTCATAGAAGAAAACATGGGAGCAGGCCAACTCCAAGCAGAGATTGACCTCATGGGCTGGAGGGACTCTATTCTTACAGGGCAAATTCTTCCTGGCTACTTTTGGTGGCCTTTACTGCGCATGTACAAGTAGTATTACTTTAAAGCTACTGCACGTGTGGTCTCCCATGATTTTCCCTGATTGGCCACCAGGGAAGAGGGTCCCACAATGCTACCAGATTAATCCCTGTTTCTCCTGGGGTCCCCCTGTACTACGTTCACCTTTCCATTTGCCAGAGAATTATGGCTTTCCATGTTAGAGATTGGTGAAAAGGAAAGGAATTATTTCTTCAAGTTATACAGACTTAAGAGTAATGACTTAATGTCTTCATTAAAGTCCCAAAGTCCCTTAAAACACCCACAAACACATATAGTCCTTCCTTCCCCACTTTGCCCAGTCTGGAGTACCATATCTCAGGGAAAGAAATGGAAGTCCTTGGCTCAGGCAGATCCCGGTTTTTCCCAGTAATCCGTGCTCGGCTGGTAGGCCTTCCTTGGTTCCCAGCACCATCAGCTGTGTTGCCGGGATCTCCAGCTAAAGCAGCATGGTGATTCTTCTCATGACTGCCATGGTGGGGGGGGTCCCCCACTTTGGCCAAAGTATGTGGTTCTCCTTACTGACACAGCCGCATGGTCCTCCCTACATGGCTGCAGCCACGTGGTTCTCTGTACAATGGCTGTGGGAGTCTCTACTCTGCCAAAGCCGCATGGTTCTCTCCTCAATGGCTGCCATGTCTGGGTTTGAATACCCACACCAATCTTCCTCTGCAGCCCCATTTCCGACTCTTCCCACACTCGGCCACACTTGCCCTCAATTTGCTGTCCTGTCCAGCTTTTCTGGTCACCATCATGGGTCTGGGCAGGTGTGGCCCCAAGTCGTGGAGCCAATCATCTCCAAGCTCCCATGCAGAAGCTGTAACTTCGGGGACCTGCCCCCAGTTTCGTATTGGGGAAGTTATTTCCATTCCCTGGCTCAAAAGCATGGCCACAGCTATTTAACATATCTATGTAACCAGTCAAAGGCCATAGATATGTTAAATGACTACACCAGAAATTAGCTACAAGGCTGTTGCTATGTGAAACAGCTCTTAACGGGCCTGCTCCATTTGTCCCTTCCCCCAACCCACACCTGGGGCGGGGCGGTGAGGACATCCTAATATTTTCTGAACAGCTTGAATTCTGGACCCCATTACAAATCCTTCTTTTGGGCAGCCCCCTGGCCGCACCCTCCTACACTCAGTCTGGGTTGCCTCTGTCCTTTGGACATAGAGTAAAAGCTTTGAACATCAAAAAAAGGAGAGTTCAGGATTTTGTCCTGCCCCCTGGAAAGAATCCCTGGGCATTAAGAAAATAGTGATGGAAATGAATTAATGGGGGCTTTAAGTTTATCCAACCATTTTACTCACTCAATGAGGCCTAACTGTGGCATCATTTGTCTGTGAAGTCTTCCCAGGCAGCTTTCAGGCTATTGTGTGCATTCCTTAATGGTGTTCTATATGGCCTCCCTATCACCCAAATAACTCATATTATTTTGTTTCTATGTCTTTTTGTACTTTTCTTATAGTATGTATAACAAGTGGTCTTCTGGGGCAACTACAAATTTTACCATATAAATAGTAGGGCTCATAGAACAAGTATATTCAGAAATAAAGTCTGATAAAGACTCTATACCCAGATTATATAAAGAACTCACAAAACTCAACAAGAAAAAGAATAAGCCAAAAGTTTGAATAGACACTTCACCAAAAAGATATGTGAATGTCAAATAAGTACATGAAAAGGAGCTCAATGTTGTCTACTATTAAGGATATGCAAATTAAAACCATAATGAGATACCACTGCACCCTATTAAAACTGCTGAAATTAAGAAGATGGATAATCACAGTGTTGACCTGACTGTGGACCACCTAGAACTCTCATGCACTATTTTGGGAATGCAAAAGTGTGTAGTCACTTGGAAAAACAGTTGGAAAGTTTCTTAAAAAGTGAAACATACAACAATAGGCCCTACAGATTCCATTCCCAAGTATTTACAAGAGAGCAATAAAAGCATGTGTCCATCCCCAGCTCCTCACCTAGCCCTTCTAAAACTCTCATGAAGCAAGAAGAAAGACCACACCTCTTCCCAGTGTGGTTAGAACGGAATCTTCTAGTTGTTCTAACTTCAAGTACTGGTGTGAATTAGCTAGTCTATCAAGAGAGAAAGATTAACTATTTTTAGTAATAATTTAATTTTTTTATTGAAGCATATCACATATAAGTGCACAAATCAAATATAACTTGACAAATTCTCACAGAGTGAATAGAGCTCTGTAACAGAATCAACAAATAAAATGTTTCCTGCACCCGAGAAATTCTCCTCGTATTCTCTGTCTCCTACCCACTAAGGTAGCCACTGTCCTGATTTTAAATTACTATAGATCAGTGTTGCCTGTTTTTGACACGTTTAGCTCAGGGCAAAAGATGATTAAGAGAAAGCCTGACACTCTCACGGTAACTCTCTTTATATCAAGAGAGACAGCTGTAAAGGCAGAAGAATAGAGTTGATCTGAGAGTTATGGTTAGGGAAATACTGTAGCACTGTTATTTGCCGTTGGAATGAACTGGAATCATAAATACAAGAAATCTATTATATATTTGAAATAACTGATCTGCCAAATAAAATACAAGTCTGGACTGAAAGTCCTGTAGCTTCTCAAACTTAACCTCCATAAAACAGGCAGTGAGCTGAAAATACTGCTCACCTCTCAGCTCATTTTAGATGGGACCAAAGAAACAAAACAATATCCCTGCAGTAAAATCAGAGATCAATAAGAAAAGTACTTAAGTGAGCAAGACTAGCCTCTCTTTAAGGAACATATATCACCCTCAGAGAAAGGATTATTCACCATATCTATCCAATAGGGAAATACACCCCAGTGACTGCTTTGCAGTACGCATTCTTCTTCTTCCCACGTGATAAAGTTTACTGTGGATCTTTTCCTTGGATTACCACATTGTAGTATCTATTATACTGTTGTGGGAAGATAACTTGGCTTTAGAATTTATTCGCCTCCAACCGAGAACACCACTTCCAAGCTTGATGTAAAAAACAATGTGCAACACCCGGAGATTCTACATTTTGAGGTCAGCATGTTGACCGAATTGACTTTGGGTTGACTGGATTCCTTTGGAGCGGGATGAATGAGTGGTAAGTGTAGAAAGAAAGGATGAAAGGAATATTTGGTGACCAGAAGAGTATATGGTGGTAGAGACAGTGGTCCTCACCAAATCTGTCATTTCATGTCCCAGTTTCTCAGTCCTTTTGAGAGGGCCATACACCTAGATTTAGCCAATGGCATGTAAATGGGAGTCACATGTTGCTCCTAAGACAATTAATATACAAGAGCTTAAGGTCTTCCCTGTTGCTGAGGTGACTCAGTAAATTCTGTTTCACATGGTGCAGTTTCATAATATTGGAGCCGCAATCAGCCTGGGTCCCTGAAGAAATATGGGAAGTATAACATTTGTGCTTTGTTAAGATACTGGCATTTGGGAGTTAGGTGTTGCCACAGTACTACTTAGCCTATTTTTTCTAACACAAATGGAGTACAAAATATATGTCTCATGGTACCTAGAATTTTCCTTTACAGTTTTTCACATGTTTCCAAGAAAGCATTTTTTTCCAGCAGGTTTATAACCC
The DNA here is from genome assembly GCA_004024845.1 of Tonatia bakeri. Classification (NCBI taxonomy): domain Eukaryota; kingdom Metazoa; phylum Chordata; class Mammalia; order Chiroptera; family Phyllostomidae; genus Tonatia; species Tonatia bakeri. The sequence continues at coordinate 17,832 of PVIA01004480.1, forward strand.
AGTCCTCTAGGGTTCCGGGGAGGAGATGAAGGTGAAGTCAAATTATCATTGATTTTCTTTTACAGAAAAACTTAACACATTCGGAGACACTGGCAATGTCACATGATAAACAACAGGAGAAGAAGTAAAATATAATCATTTCTAGTTGGCCAGAACTTCCCCTTTTAAGGGGTTGCAGAGAAGCGCCTCATCAAATTACAGGGAGTGCCCTGAGGGCACCTGATGCTCCTGTATTGTATGATATGATACGTAAACATTTTTCCCCCAAGTGGTCACCACTTTTGCTAGTACTAATAATATGCAAAGTTGGTAACGTTGTAAAGGGTCAGAATCAGGATTTTTTCTTTCAAGCATCTCTTTTCTTCTTCACTTATTTTCTTATTAATAGTCATCCCCACACTAGAGTATGCACACCGTGTTTTGCTCACACTGAGAGAGAGCATGGTATAGTAAAGAACATAGACTACCCACTCCTCCAGGGTTTGAATCCATCTTCATCGCGTCTGTAGCTCTAGAGGACGATATGACACCATCTGCTGCCTTCATTTCATCATCTGTAAAACAAGTCTAATATTCATACCTGCACCATAGGGCTGAGCTGAGAATGGCATGAGTTAACACGTTTAAGGCGTTCAGATCAATGTCAGGCATATGTTTTAAGTGTTCTCTAATGTAGCTGGCTCCATCTGAGCTGGGATCTTCTCTATGCTATATACTAAGTTATCCCCAGTGGCTTACACATGGCCTCGTGCATGGCACCAGAACACAGTCCAGAGACAAGAATGAATACAGGTCCTTACCTCTATGAGAGTAACTGTCTTTGTCCATAATCCTTAAAATGACTTCAAATACGTGTGAAGAGTCACTATTATTGATCAGTGAACTATACCACAATGTAAACTATTTTAAATGTTTTGTGTTCATTTAAGTTAAATAAGGAAATCTCCATTACCCAGTATTAAAGTGTACATTGTACGAAACAACTGCACTCTGGTTCACCTACTTCTAGTTCCCAGTTTGTTATGACTCTCGGCTAAACAAGAGGTTGATAAGAGCCCATTAGACAGAAAAAGCCAATTCACCTGTGTTCTGCTGCTCATTTTAAACTGTTGAGATCTTGGCTGAGGGAAGAGAGTAAGATGAGGAAATAAGGGTTAAATCAAATGCTAAGTGAAGCTTCAGTTTTTTCCTACTTCCACTTATCTGGGCTATGAAAACCTCCATTAGTAAAGAAAATTAAGAATTTCCAAATTGAGGTATAGCATTTGGTATAGCATTTAAATTTTGTAGGCTTTACTTTCTCAGATCTAAATGTGCTACTTGTAGAGGGGAGAGAATGCAGTCTATTCAGTGGTAAGAATTTGGGATATGCTGGAAGACAAATTCCAAATGAAGGAGTCACTTTCTCAATACCCTAATGGCTTCAAAGAACGGGGTAATTACAAGAATGGGGTCGAATGTAAATATTGTATAAAGCTTCTTGGCTGGAAACAAGAGCAGCCCACAGAAAACATTGTTTTCTAATAGACACTTATCTTGTTGGAGGAAGAGGTTCATGTTAATATAAAATGATTTCTAAGCTCTAGTGTGAATTATAATGATAGATTTCAAGGTATCTGCCACAGTAACATCTACAGAAGAATAGGCGTAGGTCTACCTTGCTCTTATTTACTGGGATTTTGCAAGAGTTACTTTCAACTTGGCCTTAGACCAGACTTTGTCACAAAAAACAAAAATAAATTTTAAAAAGTCATCTTGTTAGTCAGAACTGGAGGAATGAGACTTAAAGGTAAGACCTGAAATCATAAAACTCCTGGAACAAAACATAGGCAGTATATTGTTTGGTCTTAGCAATACTTTTTGTATACATTTCCCTGACCAGGGATAACAAAAGAAAAAATAAACAAATGGTACTAAATCAGATGAAAATCCTTTTGCACAGCAAAGAAAACCACCAACAAAATGAAAAAACAATCTATAAAATGAGAGAAGATATTTGCAAACAATATGTATGATAATAGGTTAATATACAAAATATACAAATAACTCATTCAACTCAACATCAAAAACACAATCTGAATGAAAAATAGCTGGAGGAGCTGATCAGACACTGCTCCAAATAAGACATACAGATGGCCACAGACACATGAAAAGATGGTCAACATCACTAATCTTCAGAGAAATGCAAATCAAAACTACAATAAGATATTGCCTCACACCTGTCAGAATGGTTATTATAAAAAACTCAACAGATAAAAAGTATTGGCAAGGATATGAAAAAAGGAGAACCCTCATGCACTGCTGGTGGGATTGGAAACACTATAGAGGTTCCTCATAAAATCAAACATATTACCCACCTATTTCACTTTTGGGTATTTATCTCTCCCAAAAATAAAAACACTAATTTAGAAAGATATATGTGCCCCTATGTTCATTGCATGATTATTAAAAATAATCAAGATAAGAAAGTAACCTCAGAATCTTGGTGTCCACTGATAGCTGAGTGGACAAAAAAAGATGATGTATTAGTTAGTATTCCTCAGCAATGAAAACAAAAAAAACACCTTTCCCATTTGCAAAAACATGCATGGACCCAGAGGATATTAAGCTAAATAAAATTATTAAGGCAGAGAAAGACAAATAGTATATGATTTCACTTACAAGTAGAATCTAAAAAACAACAACAAAAAACCTGAACAAACAAAAACAGACTTATAGATACAGAAAAGAAAGGAATGGTTTCCAGAGGGGTGGGGGTGGGAGGAATAAGATTAAAAAAGACGAGGGGAATAAGAGATACAAACTTTTAGTTATAATGGATGTAATGTTCAGCATAGAAAATATAATCAACAATCATGTCACGTCGTACAGTGGCAGATGAGAAAACTGGATAGATACAAGCAAAAAATGACACTACACTCATTGTGGTGACCACATTGTAGGTGTATAAATGTTGAGCCACTATGTCGTACACCCAAAACTGATGTTATATTGAATGTCAAATGTAAATAAAAAGTCTGAATCCTAGGTCCCATCGACACAAGTGAAACCACTACCCTAAATATCTTTTTGTGTAGAATAGTTACATATTCTTTTTTTAAAATGTTACTGACTTACTGAAGAGACTAGAAAGTTGTGCTATAAAATGTCCTAACTTCTAGATTTGTAATTTTTTTCTGAAATTATCTGATTATTTATTTCTGATGGCATCTGTTTAGTTAATTTACTCAATATATTTCATATAAAGTTATATCTAAAGTCTTCATGAGAATCAGAGTAAGTAGTTTGGCAAGAAAAGTTCATAGGCTATTTTATAGTGCTCATAATTCATTACATTGAAAGACAAAGATAATTTTACCCACAGGGTCAAAGTAGTTATAGATTGATATTTTCATTATGAAGTCATACACCCCCCCTCTTGTCAGAAAATAAATTGTCATTAATACTCTGATATCATTACGTATATTGATAAGTTTCCAATCAACATTCCTTCTAATGGTTTGACAAAAATTGACAGTCTTTGCCTGATTAATTTTTTTCCTATGATTACAAAATCAAGGTTTCCTGATACTATCATCTCCTCTATATTTATCTTCTGTAAAGGACTTTTCCTTGTCAATTGAGGCTATGTTGTTATCCTAATATATACTTCTTAGTGAAATATCAGTGAAAGTGCTTAAGCTTTTATGTACATTTTCAATTTTGTAAAAAGAAGTTGAAGAAGAGGCACTTCCAATAATGAGAGCTCAGGTTTTATTTCCTGTGTTGATCATTATTGTGGACACATGGAATTTAACATATTCAGAATGTTTCAATCTAGGCGTTTGTGAAGCTTACATTTGTAGGGGGAATGCAAAGACTAACATACTTAAATAGTAGAAAAAAACTCAGATACTAATTAGTAATATAACAAAATAAATTCTATTTTGAATTGTGCATTACATTGGTAGGCAATTGCAGTAAATATATTCCCAAACTGACAATGGAGACCCTAAGAAGTATAATTTCTTAAACACAGTAAAAATTCATTTCCTACATAATACTACTGTGCAGGTACAGTAGTATTTAGGGTGCACTCCTCCATGTTATTCATAGATCAAGGCTGCCCGAGGCTGTCTCATCTTCAGTGCATCTTGCAAAGTCATCATGGGCTGCATGCATTCCCGCTGGCCAGAGAGTGTAAATGCTGAAGAACCCCACATGGGAGTATTTTGGAAAGTGGCACTTACAACTTCTACTCATGATCCATTAACCTGAAATTGACCCTATTAAATCAGGAAAGTCTTGGGTACAACAGGAAGAGAAGAACAAGAATTTGGGGGAATTAATTTCACAGGTCCAGAGGAGGGAGTGGCATAGGAAATAATAAGCTTGTGAAGAACTAGGCCATGGAAAATTTTGAGGGGAAAAAAATGTCTCTCTGATGCTAATGAACCCACTAGCTTTTGCTGTCCTAGAAATAGTAAGAACTGGTGACTGAAGCATTAGAAAGATTAGGTAAAAGGTTAGAGAGATAGGCAAAAAGATCATATTTGCCCTTTTATACCAGAAACTTTGTGTGAAGGATAACTTTTTCTAAGTATAAAATGATTTGATGTACAGTTTTCATAATTTACGTCTGAAAAGGTATTTTTTGATGCTGTAGTAAAAACAATACGTAACATCATTGGACTGAAGTAGGGAGACCAGGTAGTAGGCTTTTTAGCATTCCTGTAACATCATCCAGGTAGAATTATCTAGAGCAGCTGTTGACAGTTACTGAGAAGTAGACATATCAGTGATCCTTTCTTTCACTCTTTCCCTCACACTTCTTATTCTGTTTGTCAGGAAATCCTCCTAACTCTATTTTAAAATAATTTCAGGATCTTACCACTTCTCAACCACATTAAATACTAATGCTCTGGTCCAAATCCCACATCTCTTCTAGAGTTCATGGCCTTTTAATAAGTTCTCATGCACCTCCCTTGTCTCATTAGAACAGACTCTCAAACAGCAGACAGAACAAGCTTTCAAAAGTCTAAGTTAGAGTGTGTCTGTCTGTGTTCAAAACCCTTTAATGGTCCCCCATCTCTTTCAGAGCAAAACCAGAGTCTGGACAACAACCTACAAGGGTGTCCATGAGCTGCTTCCTTTCACTTCATGGTTCTTTCTTTCTTTTTCTCTTTTTTTTCTAGTTCTGTAAAAATGTTATTTTATTTTATTTATTTTTATTGTTGTTCTATTACCGTTGTCTCAATTTCCCCCCATTGCTCTCCCTTGCCCAAACCGTCCCCTCCCCCCCCCAAATCCCACAGTCACTCCCCACCCTGTTGTCCGTGTCCATGGGTCCTTTGTATTTGTTCTTTAACTTGGCCTTCCCCTTTTTTCCTCCCTTATCTCACTTCCCTCTTCTCTCTGGTCTCTGTCATTTGTTCCTTGTTTCCATGCCTCTGGTTCTATTTTGCTTGTTTGTTTGGTTCATTAAGTTCCTGTTACAGGTGAGATCATATGGTGTGATCTTTCACTGGCTGGCTTATTTCACTTAGCATAGTCCTCTCTGGTTCCATCCATGCTGTTGTGAAGGGTGGAAGCTCCTTCTTTCTATCTGCTGTGCAGTATTCCATTGAGTGGATGTATCACTGATTTTGACTTGAATTCCTGACCCATTCCAACAGGTTTTGTTACTATTCCTGTGACATGCCAGACATGCTTCCATCTTTGAGTTTTTACTGTGTTCTCTCTGCCTTTTCCGTCCTACCAATTCTATTTTCCTGCTTTTTTTCACTTATTTTTTCTATTTTCACACATTCTCACTGAAGCCTGTGAGAGTGAAGCTATTAAATGAAATGACATGCACCCCATGTCTTCACTCACTCCTTTTGCTACACCTTTTTCATTGTGCATTTCACTTCCTGACAGTCTCTATGATCATATCATATGTTTACAGCCTTGCACACCCAGACCTGGAGCATAAGCTCCATAAAGGCAAGTAAGTTATCTTTGTTTTGTTCACTGATGTCCTCAAGTATATGGACTAGAGTCCAGCACATAGAAAGTACTCAATAAATGAAACTGACTGGTTTAATGAATGAATGATGAATAAGTGGAGGTAGGGAGCTAGCAAATAGTGTGAAGGAATGTAATTTCCTCTTTGAGGATATAATATTTTATAACATATATGAGAATCAATAAGGAATAGAAAGGGCACTCCAGAAGGGGCCTATCAGATATTATTTGCCACAGTGCTTATCAGTTTGTATTCACTCAGAGAACTCAGGGGCCATGTTTATTTGGAATTTGTTCTGTAGTGAAAAGAAGGCAGTATAACCAAAAAGATTAATTAGTGAGTAACAAAGAAATCCACACTGAAACGTTAACCTAAGTAATTCATGTTCAGTTTGTTTAAGCTTTTGCAAGCTGCCCAGTTTAATGTGGTCTGATTGTAAACTCTCAGTTTTTACACTTAACATAAAAATTGGAGAAGATCAAATATACACATAGAGATTAAATTTCTCATTTCTAAGAGTCCAAAGCATGTACAATTAATCTCACAGTATGTTTTGTAGGTTGTAATAAAGGCATACGTTCTGTGTTCAAGGTGAGAATTATTCCCACTTAAATAGAAAGCAGTAACAATTATGCCCATTGTTCAGGTCTTGCTCTGCCAACTAGTGTTATCAATCCATGGAAGAACATAAAGGAAGTGAAGAAGATTTTTGTCAAGGTGACTGAACCAGAAAGGAACAGAGAACAAAGCGAAAGGGTCCAAATTAAGTATCACTGCCTGAATCTAGCTCATTCTGTGGCTATGGGCTTTTCAGATTCAAGCTTCTTTCTGTTATTTTGTTCATTTTTTGGCCATCTTCTCGCTCTACTGCTATCCTCTTTTTTCCCTTTTGGTTCCCTGTTTTCATCAATAATCCAATCCAAATCCAAAAATAGCGTGAATGTTAGATCCTTATGCTTAGTACAATGGGCTATACACCCATGGAGTATTCACTTTGGAACTCTTTTTGCTCTAAAAGGTCTTAAGTTTGGCACCTATATTTTATATCTGCAGGACATCACAGTCAACAAAAAAGGATGTCTTTTTTCCCCTGCCTAGCATTGTAATCAAACACAATGGAAAACATAACAATGGCCACTATGGCCAAGATTCACTCATATTTTATTTGAGATTTGGAAACCATAGTGACTGAAAATTTGTCTCTATAGCACAATTTATCTTCCACTATTTATTTCTTAATGTTTATTATTGTCTAATCAGTAAAGTCATTTTGCTAATAGGAAATATATATATACACGCACATAAATGTATATATACACATATATATTATATACACACATCTAAAGCAAAAATACAGAATAAATCTATGCTTTTGCTCAAATTTCAGTAAAAAATTTACATGATATACATAATTTATGCCAAGTTTAATACTCTGATGAGAATACATTTTTCCCAGTAGAAAACATAACCTTTTATAACAACTTACCTGCTGTGAAATATAAACTAATTATTTGACATTCTCTCTTTTTTTAAGATTTTATTTATTTATTTTTAGAGAGGAGAAGGGAAGGAGAAAGAGAGGGAAAGAAACATCTATGCATGGTTTCTTCTCTCAGGCCCCCTACTAGGGACTTGACATACAACCCAGACATATGCCCTGACTGGGAAACGAACCAGAAACCCTTTGGTTCACAGGCCAGCACTCAATCCACTAAGCCACCCCAGCCAGGGCTATTTGACATTTTCTTCACGTGTAAATATACAAAGAATAACCAAGAAATAATAAATACAATGGTTATCATTTTAATTTAAAAAAACATTTATTGATACTCCTGTTATTTTGTAATAGTGTAATGTAATTGCTTATATAATGGAGAGGATGGTGATAAGAAGTGCAGAGCAGCCAAGGAGTTCAATCAACCCTGAGAAACACATTAACCCTTAGTCACATGTAAGCTATCATGAGGGAAGCTGAAGAATGTTTTAGATGATGATTTAAATACACCTTCACATCGACTTAAGGCAGTAAACATGAGCAGGACAAAAAATAAATACAAAGTAATGTATAGCAAGGAGTGTCTTTGGTTTCTCTTTGGTAATCATGCCTCCATTTCTCACATGTGACCTCTGAAACTTGGGCACCTTTTCTTCTCAAAATGAATGGCATTCTATCTACATAGTATGTGATTGATAAAAGCCAATTTTTCTCAGGACCTGCCTGCTCACCAAATATCTCATAGTCCATGGAGACACTCTTCCACATCCTGTTCATTTACGTGTGTGTGTGTGTGTGTATATATGACTTTACAATCACCTAACAATTTAAAGACTGAAAGTACATAAATAACATGGTTATATGTTCTCTAATCTGGTTAATGAAATAACTTTGGAGAGACTGATGTTCTTAAGGTCATGTAGACTACAAACCCATGATCAAAACGAGAGAGACCTTTTCACAGGAGCCATTATAAAATGTTCATTCCCAATTAGGAAATTATTTTTATTTTTTCATAGACTCATTATGGTAAAAAAAAAATAAATAGATTATAACCAAACTGTCAGATATAAATAGTTCCCAGTAATTTTTTTTTTGCCAGAGTGCAAAGCATTGTTATTGCCGGGCTTTGAGTTTTTTTTTTAAATCCATTTTCAGAGAAGGTATATTCTAGAGTTTGAGAGAATAGATAAGGCAAGACCATACATGACAATAAAACACTAACCCAGTACTTCATCAAACTTAAGCTCAAGAAGTCAACCCAAAACCTCTGTAGCAACAGGCCCAAAATAGTCAGGACTTGGTCATTCAATGATTGACGGGTTTCCTTGTTTTTGCCTAGCTCCTAACTGAGGACCAACCAGAGAAAGCTGAATATGCTCCTCAAATAATCATATAGAAGGCCTTGCTTCTAGATCGTCCACATGCACCTCCCCAAAGCCAATATTCAACAATCAGAGCAAACCTAAAGGCTGTTCTGTTTACCACTGGTAAGCTTCTCTCCCCTCCCCACCTGTCTTTGCATTGGCCAAACCTAAGTGATGGTGGTTGGCTCACTTGCAAGCTCTAAATAACGAGACTTTGCTTTTCTTTTTGGGTGGTCTTCCTTTACTCTCACAAGGTAAAACATTTAAGAAATAGAGTGAATTTGACACTCTCAGATAAAATTTGAAAGGATAATTTTACTGAGAAAAATTTGGCCCACTTCTAAGGTCTGATACAATCAAAACTTCAAAGGCAAAATTTTCTTAGCTGTAATTGAAGTAAAGTACCTAGCTAAGTGTCCCTGGCCCATCTGTATACATGCACAGTGTACACAAATGCATCTCAGGATGAATTTGTCTCAGTAGACTGAGGTCAGACCGATACTGAAAGAAAAAAAAAGATGAAAAAAGCTCTTGTGAGTCAAATGGGCTTTTTAAAAGCACCCAAATTACAGCTAATACAACTGGAATTGAAATGAACCAAGAATGCCTTTAAGCATGGAACAAAGGGCAATAAGAAAAATACCTCAGCTATTGTAGAAATAAAGGTAACCATCTTTAATGTGGCAGACTTTGGTGGAATATTCAACTCCTGGAACAATACAAAGCAAAGAAGAAATCATTTTTAGATAAGAGAACAAAACTAATGGATATTCTCAGCAAGCCGAAAAGCTATGTTACCACAATAGTGCAAAGATAATGGTTTCCACTTCTACAATTCCTTGCAATGATTGTTTTTCCAATATACAGTGTAAAGGAAACAAAGACTAATAATTGCTTGTCAGCATGGACGAAGCATGACTGGCATCATGAAGAAGAGCTGGGGGAAGGGGGATGCCACTTCACAACTAGAGCAGATACTAACAGTCTGTGCTACCACTCACACCAAAGGAATGAGAAAGGAAGGAACATTTGAAGGTCAAGTTAAATGAGCTGTTTATATAATTCCAGTTAACAAAACACATTTCAAATGCCAAAGGATTTGAGTCATTGAGGAAATTTAAAAGGGTGAAAAATAATGTAAGAAATCACATTAAGAATTGGAACTCTGGGTGCCAGTTCAATTATACGTGAGTGAAAGAAAGCTTAACTGTAGACTCTCATAAAGGAAAATTGTAAGCCATCAAATCATTTACTATAGAGAAAAAACGTTATAATACAGTGAAGTCCAGTGATACATAATACAAAATACTCAAACAGGTTCAAGTAACTAAAAGGGGTTTTTGAAATTCATCATTAAAATGAAAATATATAGGTAAATATTAACATTTTCACTTTCAAATAAAGTAGTTTAAAGGGAGCAAATATGAAAGAATGCATTACCTTTTAACATATATTAAATATTGATAAATATATGTGTATATGTATATGTATATATAGAGAGGATATATAGAATATATATAGAGAGAATATATATCTATATCTATATCTATCTATATAGATGTAGATAGAGAGAGAGAGAGACAGGGTGGAACTAGGGGAACTCAGTACATGAAGAGTACAATAAGACAACCGTGACTTTTGAATACGTACTTACAGGCATTTTATGAATCTGCACTCAGTAACAGGATGAGAAATTTGTACGGCAAGACTTTCCAACACAAATGAAGAGCTGTAACAAGATGGATAAATAGGGACAGAATGTGCATAAAAAGAGGAGGCTTATATCCACACGTTTAAATGACTTCCATAAGGATTTAAAAACCAATTAATTTTTATATCTTTCCTTGACAAATAATATAAGAATTCCCATAATACCTTGAGCTGAAAAGCTTGATATATTTCTCACTAGGATTTATCAAGGCATGTGCTGTGTTGACAACAATACCCAATTTCCTTGAATATGAAAATACTATTAATAACTTTTAATTATGTCATGGTCAGGTTTGTCACACACTCCCTTTGTTGTTGGACACCCACATTTCAACAGCAAACCTTCTTTGACATGTGGTTTTCTCCTGGCTAAGCTTAGTTGCAACTTACTCAAGGATAGTGAGGCAAACAGAATGTCAGCAAGCCTCGTTCTCAGTAAGCAAAATTAAGGCTGTTTAAATTCATACCTTGTTTCTATGGTTTACTTTGTGCCTAAGCATCCCTCCCAGTCAACAACCATCCAGATTCAAGGGAGGTGGGAGCTGATCCCTGTAGGTTTTACTGCCTGTAAAAGAAAAATCAGCAGTAAAATGAAATAGGCTTTTATGCACCAGAAAATGATCCTCCGAAGTTATCTGGAGATTCTTCTTTTCTAAAGTTTGACACATAAACATTCACTTTATTTGGTGGCTTCTTAAAACAGTCTCAGAAGGCATTGCAAAATGTGACATCATCCATCTCATGCCTAAACTCTTCATTAGCCACATGGTTGTATCAAGGATGAGTGAGATTCAACCCTTCTATGGACCACTCAGCTTCATTGTGCAAACACATAAAAGAATCTTCTAGTGCCCATCTTCCCTTTTGCTTAAATTACTTCTTGATATTTTCTTTATCATCAATTTAACCAAAAACGTGTATCTATTTGGTATATTTTCTCTAATTACATCCACAATAAAGAATCAAAATGTGCATTCTACTCTCTGTCCTTCAACAAGGAACGTCCTTTTTATCATTCTTTTTTATTGCAACTTCCTGCAGACCCCTTTCTTTCCTCTCCCTCCCACCCGACATCTAACTCACTATATCTCACCCAGGCATTCACAACTGGCTTTCAAAACTGGCCTCCTGCTCTTGTCTCTTCCTATTCACCACCATTCCTAGTGCTGCCACCTGTTGCTTCCTAAGCCCAGCCTCTGGTCACATTACTTTCTGCTCAAAAAGCCTAGTGTTGCCTGTTTTTACTATCTACACAATAAAATAAAAATGTTTTAACTTTACCCAGAATATCCCCAAGATTCCATTTTAGTCGTTTCCCTTCCTGACAACCACTTCAACCAATTAACTCCTCACTCTGCCTGTCATGAGACAAGCTGGAGATGGGAGGCATACTTTGAATGGCTCTCATTTCTCTTTCACATGGTGAGGGTACCCTCCTTTGTAGATGAGCTTAAATTTCACCTTTTGGAAGCCTTGTTTTTCTTAGGAAAAATAATTTTTACCTTCCTCTGATTTCTGAAAAGAACTGTGCATACAGCTATTATAACACCTACTTCCTGAAACTGTAATTTATAGGTGTATGTTCGTATTTATGTTACTGATTGTGAACATCTTAAGGGAAAGGCTTATTCATGTTTGTATTTTTAAGGCCTTGCTTAGAATATCCAACACAAAAAAGTTGTCAATAAGTTTTGTTAACTTACTGAAATAGAATACATGAATGAATTAATGTTACTCTATAACTATATACTGTGCACTAATCTTTACACTCTTTTAATGCTCAAAGGAAAAAAACTGAGGAGTTAATGTAGATGGAGCAATATAAGTACATTTACATTTCAGGATAAAAATTGAAGACGACATCTGAATACACACAAAAAACTTATAGAATATATAGAAACTCCTACAATAAGTAAGACCAACTTTAGTATCCTTCTGTGTCCCTTGAAGGATCTCACCCTTGTAAGCAGCTATCCTACATATTGTATTGTCAGTTTTCAGAATGGCAAATTCAAATGCTTTTCATAAAATTTATGTTCCCCTTTGGTGTACATGGACAAGAAGTTGTGCCCTGACTTCAGAAATTAGAGACACTCTTATACTGAATAATATATTCCAGAAAGTATCCTAACTTTAAAACTCTGATTTTAGGGGACTATGAATTGTAGATGAAAGTTATATAAATAAGATTTGACTTCAGAGCTGATTATTCTCATACCACATAAAATTTTATGTTACTCAATGTGTTGTCTATCATAATTAAGTTATAATTTTTGAAGTTAGTAATTAAAGTAGAATAAATATTCATAACCTTTTGTATAAGGAGTTTTAAAAATCACTTGAGTCAGTGATTTTCTAGGAATAAACTAAAGAATAGCCATTCTTCTTACACAAAACCATGGTAACAAAATCATAGTAATTTTTGAAATATATATTTATGTACATGCTTCCTTGGGTTTCCTTAAAGAACCAGAGTACATCAGAAACATGGCTGTCGCATCAAAGGAAGTCAGAGGAAGATGGTTATCAGATGGAAAAAGAGAACAGAGAAAATGTGTAATATCCAAGATTTTAAAATCAAAATGAAAGCTTTTCCCCAGGACCTAGAAGGTCCCACTGCAGAGAACATGTGTGTGCTTTTCTATATTTGGAACACAGAATCTGGTAAAGGTTGTTTGCTGAGTCTAACAAAAGCTTGACTTCAATTTTATTTGACAGAAGTTTAAATTTGTCATTTCTACTTTCATTACCTTTTATTTTCTTCTATTTCACACTCTGTTTCTCCTATTCCAACATCGTGATGTTAAAAATAGCAAGACTAAATTCTTTGTAAGTCCTTAGAATTATTTAAAAGAAATGTTTCCTATACAAACTTATTTTTTACGATGAGTTAATCTAATTGTAAGAGTTTACAGATAAGGGAATCATTATTTGAAAACTTTAAGAATTCAAGATTGTCTTCTCTTCATAACATTTCAATATATTTGGTAACTTCATTAAAATATTATCACTGTCATTGTGGCATCTTCCAAAGGGCTTGAGAAAAGTGGCTATATGGACAATTTGATAATGATGACAAATTAGCATTATCCTGTAATCTCAAGATGGAAGGCGCTATGCAGGACAGATTTGTGAGTCTCAAAATGACTGCAATACAACAGATAAAATCTCATAGCCGTGTTCACATCCTGACAACCTCAGAATTAAACCCCACAAATAGAGACAAATATCCTAACCAAAAATTAAAGCATTTCTTCTGTGGAATAAAAAAAGTACATTTCCTTCCCAAATGTTTCAAACAAACGTGGCTTAGAAGAAGTTGAGGAAGGAAAAAATAGACAGGCTTATAAAAACGAAGTGAGCAATACCAGAGTTAAAGTATAAGGCTGACCATTAAGAAGAGGGTTCTAAAAATTTCTGTACAAGACTTACTATTGAGAAACCTAAGTTTTCCTGAGATGTATGAAATACTTGAATAAAACAAGTGAATTATATGGGGATAATCAATGTAGTAATAATATCAATTCTTCCCAAATTATTTTATGGATATAACACAATTCCAATTATAATTAGAACACACAAAATGAGCATTTGTAAAAAAAAAAAAAAGAGAGATTACAAAGCTAAATGTACAACTTAACCCTTCCTTAGTAAGATTATACACACACACACACACACACACACACACACACACATATATATATAATTCCATACATAGAAGCAAATATAGCCAAATATTAATGGTAATTTTCCTTTAACAGGAAGATCACTTGATTTATTTGTATCATATAGTACATTTAAAATTAGTTAACTCAGAAAGTTCTTGTGATAAACAATTCAAAAATTTATACAGAACTGTAAATGACCACAGATAGCCATGGTAATTTTGAGAAAGAAGAACAAAGCAGGAGGGATCACAATACCTGGTATAAAACTATACTACAAGGCCGGTATAATAAAAACAGTATGGTGCTAGTGTAAGAACAGACACATAGATCAATGGAACACAATAGAGAGCCCAGAAATAAGCCCATGCCTTTATAATTGGCAGAGGAAGCAAGCACATACAATGGGCTAGAGATAGTTTACTCCATAAATGGTGTTTATTGGGTAACATTTAATAGTGTTGTTTAGTGGTGTTGTGTGGCCCAACACAACGCTTTTTCTTCCAGTGTGGCCCAGAGTTGCCAATAGTTTGGGAACCAAAGCAGAGCACTGCTTAAGCTCTCTCCTGTTACTTCTTTTACCCCAAGACCTGCCTTTGTCTTACTGTCCCCACCCTTAATAAATGTACTCTCAAAATCACCTGGACATGAAGTCAAGAACCAAAACATACAGGCTGGCCTGAGGCAGACGCATTCCAGGCCCATCCCCGTCCAGTAAAAATACCATCCCTGAATTTTTACAAGAGATATGGCTACAGATTATTTGCATCCTTTCTCTAAGAAACAGGGTCATTTATTTGGAGTGAGGAGAAATAAGATATCTTGACTCAGAAGAGAAAATATAACAAATCATATTAAAGAAATCCTAAGATTATCCTAGGGAGTACCCTGCAGTAGAGGATAGTATATTAATAGGGAAGCATGTAAGCTATTTTTTCTTCTCTTTCTCTTTTCTAGTTATCATACTATATGGCTAAAGAGAGGACATCAACCTTAAGAACATTAATCTTCTAAGTAATCAATTCTGTACATTTTATTACAGTTATTTCACTTAAAAATAAGTTAGTTCTCAGAATAAAAGAAAAGATGTTCACAGGAGACACATTAGAAAAATATCAAAAAGCCAGACAAATGAAAGGAGAATTCACTCTGCACTTAGAGGAATAAAAGTTGCACATTCTTTTCTGAGCTTTGTGGCAGTTTAAAGTCTGTATGTGATTGTTACCAATGACAGAAGGCTAGATTGTTTTCCTCTGGTGACTTTGGTAATGTGTTATCTGACATAAAAGAGACTTTTTTCCCCTTTTATTTGTATTTACCTTCTTAGATGCTGTTTTTGTATTTAGTTATTTGAAGTATTTTAAGCAGAGTGATTTGCAAGGGATCACTACTCACTATTTCTTCCTTCTGTCCTACTTCTTGGAGTTCTCTAAGACAAAATAGCTACATGCCATTCATGCATGGATGATACTTTGCCCAATTAATTTTTTACTTTGCTTTATCAGAAACATTATTTCCCAATCGGACTGTTGCCTTAACATTACATTGCACTGTTTGTTCCCCCAAGAAAACCTGCCGGGCCATGCATGCCCTAGATGAGATACAGAGGGACCACTGCATGCTCCCATGGGGGTTATTGGAAACAATGTAAATCAGCAGTGGAGACATGTAGGTAGATGTGTTGTGGAAAACCTCCCCCTTTTCTGCTGCCACAGCTCCACTTTTTCCTTCATATTCCTGATCCTTTTAATTCACAAACATTTAAGGCTTCTCTTTCCTCACTCATCCAGAGAAAAACTGGACTGAATTATTCAAAAGATAAATTGTCTTCACACATGAATATTGAAACAAAATTGGGCCATTTTCTAGATTTCATTTTGCTTGAAAAGCCTTAGGGTAACAATGAACATTTAAAATATGGCTTTGGCTTGACCTTTGCTTTCTTATTTCGGATGGTCATTGTGGAAGGCTTTAAATATGATCATATTAACTGAGCCTCTTCAAAGGTCAGCTTGTCTATTTGTCTGAATAGATTTGTTATTTTAAGAGACAGTCATGTTTTCTTTTGGGGGTCACCCATGCACATGGTTAAATAGTTTTCATTGTTCCATAATCATGAGTTCATAGTTTTGTTTAAAATGTAAAACACTAGTTAGAAGATTTCAAAATGCATTTCCTGCATTCTTCAATGTTATAGGAAGGAGCCTCAGCAATGAGGAAACAGTGTCTTTCTTAGGAAACACAGGGAAGTGCTCAGGGGATGTGTGGGGACGACACAAAGAGGGACTTTGCCCACTTCTCGATTTTTGTCTAGGAATATTTCTCCCCACCTTGGCACCGCTTCTTCATACACACTTACATGTAACTCGAGATGCACACGATCAAGAATTGCCAAAACAAAGCTCAACTGGAAAATTAACTCTGTATTAAAGAAAACAGGATTGCCAGTGCCATTGGAGAGAAACAAGTTGACTTTAAAATACTTGGTTTGTGACTATTGACCAGAAATATTCATCCACTGTCCCCGTGAGCATGAAGCTGTGGTAAGTTAAATATTGGGTGGGGGAAGAAGAGGGAAGAACATATTTAGCATGGTTTTCTGAAGAATTTCCATAAAAAAAGGAACCTCAAATAATTCTGCGTTTTAACCAAAGGAAACAAAATGATATAAGCACAATGATACTATCTTAACTTGAGAATATGAAAGTGTTAGTTGTATGTATTTAAATATTCCATTTAGGAAACACTAACTGACACTGCTGTTTTAACACTTAGAACCAGGTATTAGAGATATACAGATAGTCCCTGCCCTCAAGGAACTTAAAGCAGGAGACACTGGCCGCAGTGCACTGCGAGGCTGTGATTTTTAGGTCCGTGAGCTCACCATGCATCTGTAAGGTTGGCATCACCGTGCTGGTAACCCTGGTGTGCATCTTCTGTATAAAAGTGTAGTTACCTAATCATTCCAAACCTATCTGACTCAATTCCTGACATTGCAAGTTGAAAATAAAAAACAATGGTAACTTTATACTGTTTCAAAGCGCTTTCTGTGACTGCTAAAGGGGCCAAGCTAAGTAGTTAAGACTGATTTCCAAGTGACTTTATAGCATATTCTTCTTAAGTTCAAGTGCATTCTGGGTCACCGGAAGGGAAACAAAGCTTGTCAAAATGATTTTTAACATATCTATCAATACTTAGTTTTATTTGTCTTCAGGTGAAGTAAATTCCACTCCATTTTCCAGCAACTATCAATTTATGGGGTGCAAAAGCATATGTAATTAAAAATAAATGATAATGTAATATTAAACTAAAAATGAAATAATTTCTTGCATGCCATTCTCAAATTTTATGTGAGGTGTTTTGTGATTAGAAAATAGGGCTCAGGGAAAGTAACATGAGCTTCCTAACTTGTCCTAGAACAATATAAATGTTTGGTACAACTTTTATTTAAATCCATTATATTTTCATGCTACATATTTGTATTATACCTTATACATATTTATAAAATTGTTCAATGTAAGTGAATCTATAGTAAACTGCCATTCTGAAGAATAGCACCGTTAATCAGTTCAGGAAAGGTCACGCTTTGTTTGCTTGTTCTATAAATCATGCACACATTTCTTCTAAGTGGCTTAAAGATTTGCAAAGTCTCAATTCCACTAAGCAAAATAACTACATATTTGTGAATGACAATTTTCAACAGCTAAAATGAAAGAAGTGACATGCTTCACATTCTATATAAATACAACTAATACTACCTTCAAGGACAAAAATCAGCCTGTGAAAATGAAAACCAAAATGACTAGAAACAGAAGGCACATACTAAGTTAGTCATTGATTGATTTTGTGGGGGAGGGTCCCAGGAAAATGCTGACATTGATTTATCTTTTAATCTAACAGAATAACAACAAATCTTAAAGCAATCAGTTTTAATGGTCTTAATAACTCCAATCAAATTATTCACCTTCCACATTAATATAGGAGGTTGGCTTCATATTTATTCATCAGATTTGTCAAATAAATATCACCACTTGCCAAACTAAACCCTAGTCCTTTAGTTCTAATGGATTCTATTAGCATTCCACTTGTATTTGCCCTCCTCTCATAATTAGGGTGACCATAGGTCCCAGTCTCCCAGGCAGGGTCACAGTCCTGGTTGCACTGGCATAATTTCTAGGAGAGTCTCTCTAGTTTCTGAAGTGCCCTGGTTTGAAAGAACAGGCTGGTGGCCAGCATACTCATAACTCTGCCTTTATTACTCCCTGTGTCTTTAAAATCTATTAAAGCTAAAAGTATTCTTTGAGATCAGTAAGAGCAAATAGATGAAAAGAGCACGACTTAACAAATCTATACGATATTTCCTCACCTACCCAAAGAGAGATCTTTTCCTCAGCTACATCACATCTGAACCCTAAAAACTAATAGCTTAGCCAGATGAAACTTCGCTGAAAGGCTGCTGTATAGGCTTTTCTTTCAGGGACTCCACTGAAGGAGGTTGTTTTGTGTTTTCCCTGAAAATAGCAGAAACTAAAATGGTCCTTATGAGTGAATTTAACAAGAAAAGCTACTTGATTTTGTTTATTTGATCTGAACTACCCGAACATAAACTACTATTGATTACATTTTGCATTGATTTTACGTTCTGTACCGACCAGAGTCATATTGAGGATGAAAATGGTGAGCACACAGGAATTTCCAGGACACTGCTGGACTCACACAGAGTCTTTCACCTTTAAAGTGATGGTTCTGCATAGAAATGTGCCTGCAGGGTCACCTAGAGCTCTCCTTGAGATGGTGATGGGTGATGAAGATGGACAAAAGGACAGGAGATTGTGCTCAGTGGGTACAAAGTGGAGTTGGTACTGGGAAAGAGAAACCAATATCCCCAGCAAAACAACTTCGACGGAGTTCCCAACCTAATAGATTTCTCATTTAGCTAGACTAAATTTGATCCTGTGCAACATTTACTTTCTTTATTTAGATCAGGATTAAAATGGAACACCTAAAAAGGCTACATAGGATAAAGAGACTGAGATGCCTTCAAAGGATGAACATTTCCCAGTGGATATAAATAGATTGTTGTTTTGATTCATTTAAAAGGTCATTAGTCAAATGTTCTGTTTCTTTTTTTTCTCACTCTCATTTCTCTCCATCTCTTTCTCAAACACAGAGTCAGACATTAGAAAAAGAAATTAAACCAACAAGCCAACCTAACAACAAAACACAAATCGAGAATTAAATTTTTAGAGGTTTTAAAATTTAAGTTCCTTATGCAGTTTTGATAAAGCAAGTTATTTTTTAAATTTATTTAACTGAACTTAAAATAATTCCAAAATTAAGAAATGATGCATTTGAAGACCAATTTCACCATTAAAAATGAGAAGCTATGTTGGCAAATTTTACCCTCTAAGATCATAACCAGATAAAGCCTTTAACTTGGTGTGTTCTGCTTCTCTGCTTAAATTTCATACAAGGAGCTAACAAATCACTAATACTGGTGATCATAAGGTTTTATCAGGTTTACAGAGCCCATCTTGAGGTGCTAATAGGTCTTTTGGGGCAAATCAATCTTCAGTTAAATAAATAAATCATCAGGCTTGGAGTAGAATATTTACTATGAACATAATGCAAAATGGATAATCTCAAGTGTAGCCTAAAATATTGTTCAAGTCAATGCTATAAAAATTATCTGAACAGTATGTCAGGCAAGATGAGTAATGCCAAACAAAGGAAAAGATATAGTCTTCAACCTTGAGTTATTTATATTTAACTGGAAAGAGACACATGCATAAAACAACTGAGAATGACTCCAAGCATACCATGCTACACTAACATTTGATAAGAAGCTTCTTTTGTGCATGGCCTGTGTCTTAAATAAAGAGCATTTAATATTTGGCAGATGTTTATTAAATACTGATCAGCAGACCTCATATTGGGCACTGGGATTCTGTCAGCAGCAAAGTTACAACCCTTATTAATGAATTTACCTAATCTTAGGGGGGATGAGTAATGAGTCAAAAGGAGCCTTTGCTACGATGGCGACACACACACTGCAGCCCAGTGTCAGGAAGGGGGAGTCCAGATTATGAAAGGGTGTTCACGACAGGGCAACTGATTTCCCAGAAGTGAGACAGAACATTATTAGTGTCACAGAGAATTTGCCACATCTTTTTTTTTTCCCTCAAAGATTTTATTTATTTATTTTTAGAGAGGAAAGGGAGGGAGAAAGAGAGAGAGAGAAACATCAGTGTGCAGTTGCTGGGGGTCATGGCCTGCAACCCAGGCATGTGCCCTAACTGGGAATCGAACCTGCAATGCTTTGGTTCGCAGCCCGCGCTCAATCCACTAGCTATGCCAGCTAGGGCTTGAATTTGCCACATCTTAAAAACAGGATAGAAGGGGCGTGATACGACTTTGATTCTACTGCAGCCCAGAGCAGGGATTTTTGACATAAGTAGTCCCTCAACGAGAATTAGTTTTAATTGAATTGTGAGGCTTTTTATTTTTTTTAAAAAGTACATTCTAAGTTATATAGGCACTATATTTTTTAATTTTTTAATAGATCTTTTAATTTTTTTAACTTTTTCAATCATAG
Organism: Tonatia bakeri; assembly: GCA_004024845.1. Lineage (NCBI taxonomy): Eukaryota > Metazoa > Chordata > Mammalia > Chiroptera > Phyllostomidae > Tonatia > Tonatia bakeri. Next base: position 38,650 of record PVIA01004480.1, read on the forward strand.
TTTATATACAATGTTGTTTTGTATTTGTTTCAGGTGTACAGCATGGAATACAGGCACTTGATATCGTCATTTGCTCCTCTGTCTCCAGAGTGACATTCCCCAAGTCCCCCTATTGTTTGCTGGCCTCACTCTGAAGCTACCTTGTTTCCTCCGACCCCCATGCAAACCACACATTGCCTTATGAGTGTCCTAAAGAAGCCCCAAGTGTGGCAGGTCTTAAACCTGGGCTCTACATCTATTACTCCCAGTTTGGTCCCTCCTTCATCCCATTTACTAGCAAAGGCAACCCAAGTTCGCCCTGAATCCAAGCTGATACCAAGGCAATCTCCCCAGGCTTCTCCCTCTCTTTTATCTTGCCACGTTACTGGATCATCAAATCACCTCAGTTCTACCTCCTAAATACCTCTAATTAGGTCTCTTCTTTTCCAGTACCATCTCCATTGATTCAACCCCAGTATCTGTGGTCACCTCCTAAAGTTTAATATTTGTTTTTTAACTTCCAAATTGCCCTGCCAGAATGACCTTTCTGAAATGTAGAGTTGAACAAACTATTCACTCGGAGAAATGATCCAGTGCCTGTGCAAGACCTAGAGGATGCTATGCAGCCTTCACGAGCTAACCGCCCCCGGGGCAGCAAAACACTGGATTTGCACACTGAGGTCCTTTGCTTAGAATCTCCCCGTAATGGAAGAAATCCCTTCTTACACTTCTATCATAACACTGATCACACCCTGTTTATTGATAACTTAAAGATTTAAATGTGCACTATAAATAATGCAAAAATATATGAAAAAGGGAAAATGCAACTCTCACAAACCTGCCAACCAGACCACCTGAACTTCAAAATTTTGCTGTTTTGTGTCAGTCTGAGTTCTCCAGAGAGGGTTCTGCTGGCTTCTGCTTAATGGCAGGTTGTGTCCCCAACCTAACACCATGTTAATTTAATATCACAGCTTGAGGTTTCCCAAAATGGTTAGTGTAAATTTGAAAACCAGACTTATATGAGAACAGGTTAATGACTATAAATTGCCTGTAAAGAGTATTATTAATTACATTTTCCCCTGTAGCCACCTAGGAAATGACAAATATCTATTTTGTGGCTGGCAATTTTTGTCTTCCCTGGCCCCTCCTTTCACTGTGGAATAGCCCCATTGAGGACCCAGGCCTGCTTAAGGATCCTTGGGCATGGCTTCCCAACTTTGCAGGGGCTGCAAAGCTCAGCCTCCAGTTCTTCATGGTTTACAAGTCATCTGTAGTCATGGCTCTGTTTTCATCTCCCTCTTCGTTTATTTATTTGCATGCTTACAGTTTTGTGGGTCCATATTGACTGCCCATACATTGTTTCCAACTCAGCAAAGAATTAAAATATCATCTAGCTTGTATTTATACTGTAGCATGAGGACATTTGTAGAAAAATTAGTTTGCTGTGCCATCATGTGTTAATCAGGTCCCCTGATTTGAGGTGTTAAAGTGGGAAAGTATGTGTTGTTTTGTATTTTACTTGTATTTCTAGTAATGTAGGACACAAGGCCAAATGAAAATGAGCAGAAATACATAGGAAAAGAATTTAATGCATCATGTTTTAAAATTCATCTTATAAAAATTGTAACAGCTTTATTGAGGTAATATAATTGATCCATAAAGCTATACTTATTTAAGTCTTGATGTACACATCTTAGTATGTGTACACATTTAAATATGTACACATTCATGAAACTATAACCACAGTCTGGATAATAAACATATTCCTCACCCCTTAAAGTTTCCTTATGCCCTTTGTAATTCTTGCCTCTCCCTGCTGCCTAGTCACCCCTAGGCAACCACTGCTCTGTTTTCTTTATAAGTGGTGTCTTATAAAGACACCACTGCTGTCTTTATATATCAATTATATATAAGTTGAGTCATCCAGTATGTAATCTTTTTGTCTGGCTTCATTCACTTAATTATTTTGAGTTTCCTCAGCATTTTCACTTTCACCATAACTGTAAAATAATTCTCATTACTTCACTTATCAGGTAACTTTTATAATGGAGCCTTTTAACTTATAACCATTGTAACAGATGTGCAGTTGTGTATCTTTGTAGCTTTAATTTCCATGGTCCAATAACAAACAACACTGAGTACTTTATTGTCTGCATTTGCCATCTCTATGTCTTCTGCAGGCAACTGTCAATATTTTTCACTCATTTATTACTAGGTGGTTTGTTTTCTTATTGCTGAATTTGAGAAGTTCCTTGGCACATGCTAGAGTAAGTCATTTAACAGATTCATGATTTGTAAATATTTCTTCCCAGTTTATGGTTTCTCTCCCTATTCTTTTAACAGTGTCTTTCCAAAAGCGGAAGTTTTTTTTTTTTTTAATTTTAATGGTCAGGTTCAGCAATTTGTTCTTTGATAAAATTATATTTGTGAGACCATACCTAAGAAATCTTTACCTAACCCAAGATCATTACTTCTACGAAGTTCTGTAATTTTAAGTTTTACATTTAGACTCATGATGACTTTAAATCATTGTACATGTTGCAAATAAAATGAAGTTCATTTTTAATACATATAAACATACAGTTCTTAAAGCAGCATTTGTTGAAAAACAATAGGTAAACCTATCTATGGTGATGCAAAATTCTTATGTGTTAATTAAAAAGAACATTCTCTGCTGTACATTCACATTACAGAAACTTTTGTTAGAGGATGTCTCTTCCATTAAGTAAGATGTATAATAAAGAGGTAAAATTGTCAAGAAAAACTGTGTTCCTGACACAGAGAAATCTACATGAGAGGAATTTGCAAAAACATTGTCTGTAATCAGTGTTACATTTGGCTGTTTCCTTCTAAGTTCAAAAGTCTAGTTTCACATCATTTTTAGAATAAAACATCTTAATGATTCTTCCATTTCCTTTTACAATGACAATTAATTACATGCCCTGTGTTTTCTGCATCTTATTCTAATTATTTTTCTATCATACTAGAAGAAGACTAGAGCTATTATCACAAACAATTCTTTTTCCTCAAGTGCTAACATCCACACTTGCAGACCCATAGGCTACTTGGTCCACGGTCCATCAGTATTTGAAAAATATTGTTTCTCAGGGATGTTAAACTCCTAAAGTCACACAGCCAGTTACTCATAAAGATTAAAAGTCAAGTGTCCTATTTCTAATTTTCTTCCCTGTTTCACCCAGGTTTTTTAAAATTATAGTTTATATTTAGTGCTATTTATATTTGTTTCAGGTATGCAACATAGTCATTAGATAATCATATAATGTATATTTCCCCTGATATCTCCAGTACCCCAACTGGCACCATATGTAGCCGTTACAATATTAATGAATATATTCCCTATGCTGTACTTTACATCCCCATGACTATCCTGTAACTACCAATCTGTACTTCTCAATCCCTTCACCTTTTTCATTCAGTCCTCCAAATCCCCATCCCTCTGGCAACCATCAGTCTGTTCTCTGTATCTACTGATCTGTTTCTGTTTTACTTTTTTGTTTATATTGTTTTTTAGATTCCATGTATAAGTGAAATCACATGGTATTTGTCTTTCTCTGACTGACTTATTTCACTTAGCAAAATGCCCTCTATGCCCATCCATGCTCTCACAAATGGTAAGAGTTTGTTCTTTTTTATGGAAGAGTAATATTCTATCGTGTGTATGTTCCACACCCTTATTACCTATTCATCTATTAATGGGCACTTGGGATTCTTCCATAGTTTGACTATTATAAATTATGCAGCAATGAGCAGAGGGGTACATGTGCTATTTTGAATTATTATTTTAGAATTTTTAGGCTATATACCTAGAAGTAGTTTGCTGGGTCATAAGGGAGTTCCATTTTTAATTTTGAAGAAACCTCCATACTATTTTCCATAGTGACGGCACCAGTCTGCATTCCTATCACCAATGATTGTGGGCTCCCTTTTCTCCAGATCCTCACCCACACTTACTTGTTTCCTGGCCAGCATTATCCTAATTCAAAAAATCAGGTAATGATACTACAAAGAAAGAAAATTAGAGACCAATTTTACCACTTTCACCACTCTTATTCAACATAGCACTACTTTAATTTTACCATGTGTTTCAAATGAGATCTGCTTATAGGTACCAATTGAGAAATGTTATTACTGCTGTTATCTATAAATATCTGGGTCTGGGATGCTTTGCAAACCGAGGAAATACCATTTTTTTGGACTATAAGATGCATTTTCCTCTCACCCCCCTCCAAATTTGGGAGGAATAATGGTTGTTAATGCTGCTGTTGAGTTTTGTTTACATTTACATTGGTGAAATATTTCTATTTATGTTATTAAATATTTTACCACATGTTTTGCTTCAAATTTTTTTTCCTATTTCCCTCCTCTAAAAACTAGGTGAGTCTTATGGTCCAAAAATATGGTAGTTGCTTATACAACAAGGCAGTGAAAGAGTGCACTGGCACCCTAGCTAGTGTGAAATTGTACTGGCACCTTCCTTTCTACTCTGCTGTCTCAAAATACGTACAAATCACTACTGTTTAGTTTAACCAAATCCCATTCAAGCATACACTGTGTAGTTTTGGAGATATAATATCTTACAAAACTGAAACATTTCAGGTCTAATTTAATCACTTTAAGTGGAAAATCAGTTATCACACAAGCAAAGCAGAATTAAATTGATCAAAGGACATGTTTTTGATATGAACAAAATGCTAACTGGTCAAAATAACTGATTTCTAAATTCAAACCAAGATGAAAGACTAGCAAACTCTTCATTTTTTGTTGTGCTTTGTTTTTTTTTTAATCCTCCAACTATCTTCCCCTATGCTTTCTGTAATTCTTTCTTTCTAGTTGAAAATATTCAGAGTTCAGAATTAGGTACAGAGAAAACTATATGTTGATTTTCATGGCACTTCCTTCTAGGTCTAGAATGCTGGGTCTGCCATCGCTATTATGGATTCCAAGGCTAAAGGACATGGCAGGGACTGATGCCTGCTAGGAATGCATCATCTAGGGACAATCAAGTTTCTGGCATTTTGTTCTACGAAATATGGCCATTACAAGCGAGGTCCCCAGTGAGCTCACATGAAGCACTAACACAGGAGATTCGTCCTCACAATTCTATGACATGAAGAGATAACGTTGTTGGGTCATAAATTAAAATTCTGTAAATGCTAGGGCATATAAAAAAAGTTATGAAAAATCTTTCTACTATTTTCAAAGTGACTACATAACTCAAATAGTGAATTATTTTAAACCTAACTTTTATTATTTTTATTGACAAATTATATCTAAAATAATTATAGCATACTATTAACACTAATACCATGACAAGAAAAAGTAGGACAAAAAATAAAAGATGCATTTAAGTCTTTAAAAATCCCCATATAGTATAATATGCCACCAAGTTTGAAACCTGGATTAGTGGTTAGGCGGAGAAAAATATATAAATATGGGTAGAGAAAGAAAGAAAAATATGGAATATATTATTTTGCTTTTGTTTTGTTTTCTTTTGTTTTGCTATTACTGTTTTTCCTGTTCTAAAGAGAAGATACTCTTAAATATGACTTTACCCATAAAATAAGGACAGAAAAAGTGAAATACAGAACAAAAAAGCAATCACTGATGAGGCAATGTACCTGAGAAGATGATCAGCAATGTATCAAGAAGTCAAACTAGAACAAATATTTCAAAAATTTATAGAGAACCACAAAAGGCCCCACATAGCAATAACATTCTTGAGAAAGAAGAACAAAGCTGGAGGAATCATACTATCTGCTATCAAACTATACTCTAAGGCCATAGTAGTCGAAACAGAATGGTACTGGCCTAAAATCAGACACATAGATCAACAGAACAGAGAGCCCAGTAATAAACCCAGACCTTTATAGCCAATTAATAGTCAACACAGGAAGCAAGGACATATAATGGGCTAAAGATAGTTTATTCAATAATTTGTGTTGGTAAAATTGGACAGATATGTAGAGAAAAATGAAACTATACCACCCTTGTACACCACACACAAGAAAAAATTCAAAATGGATTAAAGACTTAAATGTTACACCCAAAACCATAAAAATTGTAGAAGAAAGAAATAGGCAGCAAAATCTCGGACACTGCTTATAAAAAATATTTTATTGGATGTATCTGCTGAGGCAAGGGAAACAAAAAAAATGAATTGGATTACATCAAACTAAAAAGGTTTTGCACATCAAAGGAAATTATCAACAAAATACAAAGACAAGCTATGAAATGGAAAAACATATTTGCCAATACATCTGATAAGGGGTTAATATCCAAAATTTATGAAGAACTTACAAAACTCAACACCAATAAAATGAACATTCAAATAAAAAATGGGCAAAAGACTTGAACAGACCCCAACAAGAAGTACAGATGGCCAATAAACATATGAAAAGATGCTCAACATCAGTATGTCTATCATCAATAAGTCAATAAACAATAAGCCCTGGTGAGGATGTGGAGAAAAGGGAAACACTTTTGCACTGTTGGTGGGAATGCAGACTGGTACAGCCACTGTGGAGAGCAGTATGAAGTCACCTCAAAAAATTAAAATGTCTCTGCCTTTTGACCCCCCAGAGATCCCTCTTTTGGGAAGATATCTGAAGAAACCCAAAATACTGAATCAAAAGAACATAAGCACCCATATGTTCATTGCAGCATTATTTACAATCTCCAAGATATGGAAGCAGCCCAAGTATCCATCAGTACATGAGTGGATAAAACAACCATGGGACATTTACCCAGTGGAATTCTACTCAGCCATAAAAAACAAGAAATTTTTACCCTTTGAGGTAGCATGGATGGGCCTGAAGAACATTATGCAAAATAAAATAAGCCAGTCAGAGAAAGACAAATACCATATAATTTCACTCATATGTGGAATCTAATGAACAAACTGAACTAACAAGCGATATAGAGACAGACTTAGAACAGGATGACAGCTACGGGCAGCGGGTGGAGGGATCATGCAAAACAGAAAAAAGGACTTAGACATGGGCAACAGTGTGGTGATTGTGGGGAAAGGGCACTGTCAGGGGGATAAATGGTGATGGAAAAATACAACAAATAAACAAACAAACAAATAAATAAATCTATTGGAATGATTGGTCTTGAGCAGGATAATGAACCAGGAGGGAACAGTATGAATATAAAACCATGAACAGGGGAAGCCATGAACTTAAAGAGGTTCAGTTTGACAGTTTCATTTTATTAAGAAATCAAGAGCAAATTCAAATAGTCAAAGAATAGAGGTAGAAGTAATTTTCAAAGTCTTTACATGAGTAGCAAGAACATGAAATAGCTGTTGAAAGAAATGGAAATGGGATATAAATAGAAGATTAAAATTCTTACTAAATAAGCCATATTGACATTTGAAGACAAAAGATAATAAATGAAAAGAAATATATCCACATATAGACAATATAATCAATGTTAATGACTGAGTAAATATTTAAGTACTAGAATTTCCTGCATGTTAGGAAAGGATGGAAAAATAAGTATAAAGCTATTTAAAGAAAAAAATTCTCAAAGTTTGAAAAAGTTACCTTTGTTTTTTTAAAGTCAATATATAACAAGAAGAAGCAGAACATTTTTATAGAGGATAAAACAAGGAAATCGGACAGAGAATACTTGAATTTTTTACATATTTTATTATTTTCATAGTTTTATAGTCTAGTTATATCTATAGCCATTTATGTATACTCCAGAGTATCCAGGTTCTTAAGCTATAAAATTAATGAAATGTCTACTCTTCAGCCACAATATAAAATTATGGAAAAGAATACTGCAGTGTATATTATTAGTGCTTCACAAAAACAAAGAGGAAAGTTTTTTGTAGACTCTTTCTAAGGTTACAGTGAATTTGATACTGACCTCTGTGCTTCGCTCTTTGCTGCTTGAGTGGTCTGCTTAAGAGACGTGTAAATGAATTTTACAACATATGTCAAATTTATAATAGTAAGAAATTAGTGAAAATATAGATACTATAAAATTCCAAAATTATATCAGCATTAATGCTCTTCCAGAGTTATTTTTTGAAAACTACATTATAATTTAAGTGTATCACAGTATCTAGAAGAAACCTTATCTCTATGACCAGAAAACAACAAAGCTTTGAAAAATGATTCTCTCTCTCTCTTCTCCTTTTCCCTATTAGGGTATGAAGTGGAGGTCAAGTCTTTATTTTAGTCACGTGATAAGTTTACTTATCATGTGATAAGTTCACTGGTTTTTACATAGGTTTAATTTACATACACTAAAAGTCATCCTTTTTAATGTATCGCTTTGCACAATTTGACATGTTAAGATATTAAATAGTTCCATCATTCCGAAACATTCATTTCTGACTTTCTCATTGCCCTTCCTTCCCAAGCCCCAGCAACAGCAACTTCTGACTTGTTTTCTCTCCCTATAATTTTTCCCTTGCAATAATGTTATAAAAATGGACTCATTCATATATATACCACTTGAGTCTGGCATCATTCACTTAGCATAATGCACTTGAAATTCGTCCATATTGTTAGGTGTATCAGCAGTTCATTATTTTTATTGCTGAGTAATATTCCATTGTATTGATGTACTATCTACAATTTGTCAATCTATTCCTCAATTCTGAGACATTTGGATTACTTCCAATTCTGAAAATAAAGGTAATATGAATATTTGTGTGATGGCTTTAATGTGGACATAAATTTTCTATATTTATTTATACATTCATTTATTTTTTAAGTTTCTTTTTATTACTTGGTAAATAGGAATCCTGACTCATATGGTAAATGTATGTATAACTTTATAAGAAACTTAAGTAGTTTGGAAACGACCATTTTCCAAAGTAGTGGTCCCATTTTCTAATTCTACCAATAATATGTACAAAGTCTGTCTGGAAGATATCCAGCCATATAATATGAAATATGGAGACATTTATTGAAGAAGATATAAGATACAAGCAACATTGTACATAAGACAATTACATCCTAGTCCCCTTCAAAGTAAGCACCTTGGGACCTCACACAGTTCTCCCAGTCACCATCAGCTGCCCCTTCATGTTTTCTTGAATCTTATTGAAGGTCTGAAATCTCTTCCCTTTCAAAGGTGGTTTTAGTTTTGGGAAAAGCTAGAAGTCGCAGGGTGCCAAATCTGGGCTGTTTGTGGCTGAGTAATCTGTCTGCTTTGATGTTTCACCAAAAAATTCTGCAAAAGAGGTGATGTATGAGCCAGCATGCTGCTGTGACAAAGCTGCCAATCACCAGTTGCCCGTAGTTGTGGCCTTCTGCATCATCTGAATAGTTTCTGTGGAGGAATCTTCAAGCTTAATGCAAAATTTGATGCAGATTTGTTGCTCTACCCACTCAGTTATTTTGAATGTGACCGTCACACAGTGCACATGCTCACTCAAAAGCATCTCCATCCCTGCTGACTAGTACAGTGAATTTGTCATTGTTCAAACATGTGCATTGTAGTCCATTCTCCTTGGCTGCCAGGTTACATCAATGTCACGCCAACCATACTAGTTATATTAACAATGGTTGGACTTTATCTGGACATCGTCTCATATATATATATATATATATATATATATATATATATATACACACACACACACACACACACACACACACACATACATATATAAAATATACATACATGTACATGCATATATGTGTGTGTGCATATAATCCCAGTTCTGTACTTTGTCAGGTCTTGTCAGTTTTATTTTTTAAAACATTTGTTATAGATATGTCACACTGTATCATTCACAGTGGGACGTTAATATTTTTTTTTAATTTTATTTATTGACTTTTAGAGAGAGAGAAAAAGGAGGGAGAAAAAAAGGGAGAGTAACATCAGTGGGTTACCTCTTGCACATCTCTGACTGGGAGACTTGGCCTGCAACCCAGGCACGTGCTCTGACTTGAATCAAACCTGCAACCGTTGACTTTGTGACCTTCCACTTTGCTGAACTATGCCCAAAAAACTGAGTCATGGCAGGGTTGTGGTAGGTTGATTTTTAAAAGCTAGTTCCACAAGCTCAAACTCCTCTGGTAAGTTATCAGGAATAGTCAATGATGTGAATATATCCAGGGGCAGGTGAAATGTTAATGAACCCACTTGAAACATGATTACTTCTGAGTTCCTTTTTTTTCGCAGTTGTTATGTAGTGGTTGTGCCACCATTTACATCAAAGAACTAATGCGATTTCTGAGACAGAGGCTTAGTTGTTCCTTAAATCTGCTGAGAAAAGCAATGATGTCATGTAATGCTTATAGAGAAAATAGAATAAATACGTAGAAATTAAGAAATTTTTATAGCTAAATCTCAAAAGTTCTACAAAGTAAGTTGGTTATTTATAAAATTCAATAAGCACAAACTATCACTGATCATAAACATTAATATGACTTCTTTTCCTAGAGACATCATCATACAATATTTTTAGAATATTTTCTTATGTAATAAGCACATTATTTTGTTTATCTTGCATCTCAACTTGAGATGCATGTACAATATTTCAAAATAATATCTCCTCTACATCTCTTTGCCCATGCTGATACAAAAGGGAAGTTCCCTATGGGATTGTATCAGAAGGCAGGTTGCAATGATGTTTGAGGGTCAAATATGGGAGGATGAAGGAGAAAATATCTAAGCAGTCAGTCCTTTGTTAGCCTCCAGGTATAACTTCAAGAATTTATGGCCTTAATGGCACACTTAAGCCAAATATGTCTCAGTACAAATATCCACATTACTGAATCGAGAGGTACCTGATTTTAACTGCATGTATATAAATATTAGGAAGTTTAAAATTCCTTGACATTGCATGTAAGTTTAATTTTTGTATCTTTGTGTATGCCTTTGGGGGTTTGTTTGTTTGTTCCTGCAGCAAAGATTTTTCACTTTGCAGAAAAGAAGTTGAGAATCACTACTTTAGAAAGTATCAATAAATATTCACATTGTAATTTACCAAAAGGTTAGCATTATATTAACACACATTCAGGATGTGTCAAGAACAGTATGTATGGGAGGGTTAGCACTATCGTCCCATAGTCAGCCATCCAGATTCCAAACACAGTTGTTCATGCCTGAGTTACAGAGAAAGGGGAGTAGTAATAGGCCTTCGGTACTTCTCCCTAGCTCACACACCCATACCATACACACATGCACACCGTTATTTTAGAAGATTTCCTTATTTCCCTATTCTTGATTCCTCATTGTTAGATTCAATCGTGTGTATAAGGGTGTGTATGTTGTGATACCCAGTGATCACTTCAAATACTTCTGAGTGCTAATGGTGTTGAAAATTACTTTTGAAAACATCAAATTAAATGAAAATAAAGAAACCCTTCATATCTTCAACAATTGATGACAATAGTTTGGTAACATCTACTCTGTACGATACTGTGTGTTTGTTTCATAGAGGCTTAGAAATAGTTTTTCAGATTCCCCACAAATTTACTTTCATTCCAAGAAATGCAAGACCCCAAAAACAGCACACTTCTTTTTCGAGTGAGTTTTCAATCATGTGTTAAGTGAGAAAAATAACTAAAGTAGATAAGAGCAAACTATCATATTGATTACCAACAAAGGCTAGGTCAGAGACAAAGAATATGTCACAACAATGGATTCTCTGATACCAAATGGCATAATTTAATACATAATTTAATAGACATTGTCCCTGTGATACTCCCAGCCATAAGCAATGCTGTAAAATTCTTCCCCACCTCCCATTATTTCATGAAACTTACTAAAATCACAGCATGGAGAAGCAGCACAGAAACTATGTTCCTTGACCTGAAAGTACAAAAAAAAAAAAAAAAAGACTGATCTACTCATGTACTGTCTGTCTCCCCAAATCATCAACAGTCACTACGCTTTTCCTGGGAGGAGGCAGTGGTGTGACACAGCTGTAGATCCTCTGCATAGAAGGGAACATCTTGAGTGACTCATGAGTGATGTCTCCTTACAGGAAAGAGTCTTATAAACTCTGAGGATATTTGTTAGCTCCAAACCATGAAGGGATGAGGTTCCACACACAGCTGTGGATACTAGCTCTGCTTTCTCCCAGCATGTTGTTTAACAAATAGGTGAATGCAGTGAGAAGATGAAGCTACTCTTACCCCAGAGTAGCTGAGTCGTAGAAAATCAGCAAGTATAATATCCTCTCCTGGGTTTTGCATGATTTGAGAGTAGTTGCTACGTTTTTCTAGCATTGGTATAAGAACATGGATTCAAGGGAAAATCTAGATGATTTTTCTCTTTAGAATTCCCTAAAGAGAACTCATGGCTAGTATCTTGCTAAGCTGGAAGTAAGGAGGACAGAGATTGTGTCCTTCAAACTGAATTAAAAATAGTATATTCTAGATATTTCTATAAATACTTGCCTAATGTTTGAAAAAATACCATTTTTTTTCCTACTGTTTAACCTCAGCATCACTTCTTATACTTGAACCTATAACTTTGACGATCTATCTGCCTTGGTAACTATAGTGAACAAAGGTTTGTTTTCCATATTACCTCAAAAAATGCATCATGCTTCTGGATTGCATCATGCATCCTTGTATACATATTTTTCTTATGGTCATATCACTCCTATGTTGTAGTTTTGGCTATCCTAAAAGTCATATTAACTTTATTCAGAGTATTTGGTGAAATATTACATTTAGAAACACAGTGATTTGTCCAAGCTTAACATTGATGTTTGATTGTTGTAGTTACAGGTCACATGAGAGTAGTTACATCATAGAGTAGAAATGCTGTACAGAGTAAATGGAGTGATGGAGATAACCTAGACCTAGAAATGGCGTGGATCTCAGAATCCAACAGAGACCTCTCCAAATTAGCTTTGTTTTCTGCTTTACCAACTCGGTAGTGTCATACCTAAATACCATTCCCCAAAGGAATACAAAGGCTGAACTACAAGGTAAATATAACTTAGAACATGATTGAAAGATTGTAGCATGTTCCTAGCCAAGATTCATATAAAGAAGGTTGTGGCAGGGCAAGCAATCATCTCCCTAATCAAAACCAGACGTCTATCTGGGAGCTCTCTTACTCTTTTCCTTGAAGATCCTACGAGCGAGTTTCAGTGTCTTGCTCCTATCCCCTCCATTCCCAAACATTAGCTCTGTTCTGTCTCAGGAACACTGAACAAATTAAGCATGGATCTTGAAGACCCCTAGTCTGACAAATGTTTGTAATCCTAGAAGGCTTAACAAAGGGATAAAATTTTGAGAATGTGTGAAGCTAAAATAATCACTATTATTTATATTTTAAAGGAAGAAGGGTAATGAGTGTAAACATATTGAATATTAAGAGGTAAAATTAAAATAGTATAGGAAAAAACTCCAGCTTTTAAATGTGATCCCAAAGTATTCTTGGTCTATAAATTTAAGTTGTTTTGTAAGAATGATTGTAAGAATACAGTAATTTCCATGCAATTGTGTTATGGACCAACATATAAATTAATATGCAAAGATTCTGTTCCAACACAAGCTTTTGGAAAGCAAAAAACCAAATTAGCCCCCTTCAGCCAAAGAGGAGTACTTAATCATTTAAGAATATAATTATAAAGCTATCTAAAAGTATTAAAAAATAGTTGACTGGAGCTAAAATATTCAGAATGGTACCAGGGGGAGTACAACACAAAGTGGAAATGCTACAAGACTTTACTTATTCCCCTCCCTCAGGGGTGATGAAAAACAAATACACCTGCAAAAAAAAAACAGGAGAGAAACCTCATGCACACAGACAACAGTGCGGTGATTGCCAGGGGGGTTGGAGGAGGATGTCGGGAGCATAAATGGTGATGGACGGAGACTTGACTTGGGCTGGCGAACACACAGTACAGTGTGCACATGATATGTTGTGGAGTTGTGCACCTGAAGCCTGTATAATTTCCTTAACCACTATCACCCCAATAAGCTCAATGAAAAGGAAAAAAAGAAAAAGAAATACACCTGCATATGAATTATTTCTTTTTACTCTTGTTGGAAATTAAACATTTCATCTAGGTTTTATCTTAAATGTGATGCAACAAAAGATTCGTTGTAAAGTAAAAACATGTTGCACAGCTATTAATTTGTGGGAGTAGTGGCATAAAACAGACATGGCAGTGTTGATACTCTCTGTGCGATTCACTTTCCTATGATAAGTCATAAAAATTATGCGGAAGTATTCTATCTTGAAGAAATCCAGAAAATATGAGAACTTATAACCTGAACAGACTGAATACAACATTAAATAATGACTGAAATGTAAAATGTTATTTTATTAGTCTCAACTGAACTGCCCCATAAAAGTGAAGACTGTTTACAGAAATAACAAATATATCCATCAAAATTATAAATATTATTTTTAAAAGTACCTTTGTCTTTTAAAGTCATGATCTTAGGAATGAATCCATCTATTGATAGAATAAAATGTATCTCCAAGGAAAATAAAAATATTGCAGGAGCAAATATCTTTGAATTAGTTCATATCAGATTTACTACTATATAAACTACACACTATAGGAGTATGATATAGTATTATATAATACTATATTGTATTATATAGTACACTATATAATAGTTTATATAGTGTAACATACTATATAAACTGCTAATTGATTTAGACTCTATGTCTAGTATATTCTTTTAGAGACCATTAAATGACCAAGTATTTGAATAGTTTTATGAAGTTAGCTTATTTTTAAGATAATAAAAATGAAATAATACTTAACAGAAGAAAGAGTTAAGCAATATGGAAGAGAATATGGAAATAACCCCATAACCCTTTTTATGTGCATATACATACACATGTACTCTTACATCAATTATATGGAATATTTTCCATATGGGATTTAATTGTATGTGATTTTTTTTAATTAGCTAAAGTTCGTAGCTCACATGCCAGTTTTCTTTTTGTTCTGTGCAGTTCTATGAATTTTGTCATGTGTATCATATGCCCACTGTTATATCACACAGGAGTCTGCCAACAGGTTAAGAATCCCCTGTGCTCTGCATCTTCATCCTCACTTCCTCCTCCGAGTGCCAAGCATGTACTTTTTAATGTCTTTACATGTTTTGCTTTTCCAGAATGTCATATAATTGCAATCATATGGTAGGTGACATTTTAGACTTGTTTCCTATTTATGCATTCACCTATTGAGGGACATTTAGTGACTTTCAGAGTTTGGTGATTGCAAACAAAGCTGCTATAAACATCTTTGTGCACATTTTGTATGGACTTAATGTTTCCATCTCATTTGAGTACATAGCTGAACGCAATTGCTGAATCATACAGTAGGGCTATGTATACTTTGCAAGGAACTACGAAACTGTCTTCCAAAGAAACTGTGCCATTTTCTACTTCCACCAGCAATGAATGAGAATTACCATTGCTACACAACCTCATCAGCATTTGGCTTTGTCAATTGTTTGGATCTTAGCCATTCTAATAGGTATTTAGTGGTATCTCACTGTTGTTTTAATTTGCATTTACCTGATGGCATATGATGTGGAGCATCTTTTCATATGCTCACTCCCCATCTGTATATCTTATTTAGAGAGGTTTCGGTTCAGATCTTTTGCTCAATTTTTAGCTGAGTTGTTTGTTTTCTTATTGTTGAGTTTTTAATATATTCTTTGGGTAATAGTCCTTTATCAGGTGTGCCTTATGCAAATATTTTCTTCCAATCTGTCACTTGCCTTTTCTTTCCCTTCAGTCCAGGAAGCAGCCTGAGGTGATCTCTGAAAATGGTTCAATATCCACTTGACCAAGAGAACCCCACAAAATCATGCCAGTCAAGAGGTTCAAATCTTCATGTTCACTTTAATAACACTTGTGGAACTTCCCAAGCCATCAAGGGTATGCATACCTGAAAAACTGAATGAAGAATGTTATTTTGCCTAGCAATATGTGCCATTCTGTCATTACAATGGTGGAGTTGGCAGGTATGCCCAGGTCAAACAGTGGAGCTGGACACAGGGTTGGTGG
Organism: Tonatia bakeri; assembly: GCA_004024845.1. Lineage (NCBI taxonomy): Eukaryota > Metazoa > Chordata > Mammalia > Chiroptera > Phyllostomidae > Tonatia > Tonatia bakeri. Next base: position 54,622 of record PVIA01004480.1, read on the forward strand.
CCCAAAAAGAGTACTGAATTTTTGCTGCACATGCTTAAAAATGCAGACAGTAATGCTGAGCTTAGGGGTTTAGATGTAGATTTCTACTCATTGAGCACATCCAGTGAACAAAGTCTCCGAGGTGCAGCACAGAACTTACAGAGCGGATTCACCCACATGTGAGCTCCCCCTTCCAAACTGAAATGGCCCTTACTGAAAAAGAGCAGATCGTTCCTAAACCAGAAGAGGAGGGTGCACAGAAGAGAAATATATGCCAGAAGAAACTAAAGAACCATAAACTATGGCCCAAGAGTAAATTCAACATAAAATAAATGCTAATAAAAGGGTTTTATAAGTGCCTTTCACAGAACAGAATTTTTAAAAAGTATTTGTTAAAGTTCAACTTTTTTTCCTCATGCATAGTGTTTATGGTGTTGTACTGAAAAGCCACAGCCAAATTCAAATAATTAAAATTTTATCATGTGTTATCTTCTAGAAGTTTTGTATTTTTGCATTTTCATTTAGCTTTATATTCCATTCTAAACTCGTTTGTATAAACGATGTAAGATCTGCATATATACAATGTATATATGTAGATGTATATGCATGCAAAAATGCCTATAGAAAATGTATGTATGTATGTATTCTCTTTTTTGCACATGCATATCTAGTTTTTTCTGGTACTGTCTTTTTGGACTCTGTTCTCCATTGAATTAGCTTTGCTTCTTTGTCAAAGATCAATTGACTGTAATTGTGTGGGCCAATTTTAAATTCAGTTCTGTTCTATTGATTTATTTGTCTAGTCATTCAAGAAAACACAGTCTTTTATAAATGTACCTTTAAGATAAACCTTGAAATAGGGTAATGTCAGTCTTCTAACTTTGTTCTTATTCAGTACTGTGCTAACTATTTGGATCTTTGTCTTGCCATATAAACTTTAAAATTAGTGTGTTGATATTCACAAAATAATTTGCTTGGAGTTTCATTGTGTTGGGTCTATAGAGATAGTTGGGAAGAAGTGACATTTTAACAATCCCAAATATCCCTAGGCATGAACACGGAGTATCTCTTCATTTATTTAGATATTCTTTGACTTATTTCATCAGGTTTTATAATTTTTCCTTATAATGATCTTGTACATATTTTGGCTTTTGTTCATAGAAGTTCAAATTCCTATTATTCATTGCTGTCACAGAGGAAAGCAATAACACCTAGTTTGCTAGAAATTTTTATCATGAATGTGTTTTGGCAAGTGTCAAATGATTTTTCAGCACCTATTGATATTATCATTTAATTTTAAATTTATAATTTTTTATAAAATTAACATATAAAAGTCTTTCTATATAGAAAATAAAAATAGAAAAATAAAAAATAGTATTACATTGTATTCTGTTTATTAAAATTTTCTTTTAAAAAATAAAAATCATCACCAAGCCCTTATTATATGAAATATTAAAGAGACTTGTCTAAGAAAAAGAAAATAAAAAACACAAACAGTAAAATGATAACAAACTCACAAATATTAACAACTAAACCTATAAAAATAAAAACAAAAGAAACTAAGCAAACGACTAGAGCAGGTACGGATTCACAAAAATAGAGATTGCATGGAGAGTTATTAGCCACGAGTGGGAGGAGAGAGAATAGGGACAAAGGTACAGGGAATAAGAAGCGTAAATGATAGGTACAAAATAGACAAGGGGAGGTGAAAAAGAGTGTAGGAAATGGAGAAGCCAAAGAACTTATGTGTATGACCCATGGACATGAACTAAGGTGGGGGAATGATAGTGGGGGGAGTACAGGGTGGAGGGGAGTAAAAGGAAGAAAAAATGGAACAACTGCAATAGCATAATCAATAAAATATATTAAAAATAAAAATGTACTGTAATTAAATCTCAGTTAAAATATCAGCAGCATTTGTTTCCAGAAAGATAAAAGAAGCTAACACTAAAGGTTGTGGGAGAATTGAAAGTTTTCGAAAAACTGTGAGTAATGAGTAAATACTAACTCAATTATATGTTATAATTTAAAGAGTTATAGTAATTCTAAAACCATGGAACTGGCTCAAGAAGGGACAGATCATTTGAGCATATTAGGGAGATGCACAAATATTTAAATAATAAATGATAAAAATGACATTTCAAAGCAGTAGAAAAAGATGGTTTATTTAATAAACATTTTTGGGCCCACTAAGTGTTTTTAGTTGGAAAATATAAACCTGATTCTTAACTTATAATTCACACCAAAATAAATTTCTAATGAATAAAATATTTAAAAATAAAATTAAAAAATACTGGAAAAATCATGAGTTGTTACCAAAAAATGCCAATCATAAAAGCAGAAGTCATCTGAAGACACATTTGATTACATAAAATTTAAAAATCTTTAAACATCCATTATGATAAATTTTAACAGAGAAGTGAAACACTGAGGGAAAATAAGAATATAGATATAATGTTAGAATATCTTTACTATATTAATATTTCAAAATGCAAAAGAAAATTAGTAAGTAAATTCCCAAGCTGCAATGGGATGGAACACAAGACGAAAAATGGTATGTGTCTGTTCACCGATACAGACATTCAATGGCTGTGTTAGTGAACCTGTGGTAAAACAAACATAATTACACACCATTGTTGAAAGTTTACACTGGCATAACTAGTATGGACAGTAGGTTAACAGTATCTATAAATCATTTAAAGACGCCCTCCAGTGAACCAGACAGTGTAATTGTATGAATTTGTCCAACAAACAATAATTACCCATGTATTAAAGTACACACACATATTATCACGGCATTGATTATAATAAAAAAGGAAAGAAACAACTTAATCTATGAAAAAAGAGGCCACATAAATTTACACAAGGCTGCTATCAAAAATAATGAGGTCTTCCTACGCTTGTGAAATATAAAACTGTCAAGATACATTAAATGAGCCCTGGCTGGTTATCTCAGTTGGTTGAAGCATCATCCTGATATGCCACAGTTGTGGGTTCAAACCTTGGTCAGGGCACACACAGGAACTGAGCAGTGAATGAATAAATCGGTGGAACAACAAATCACGGTTTCTTTCTTTCTCTTTGTCTCACTCCTTAAAAATCAATCAATAAGGAATAGTAAAAAAATAAGATATATTAAATGAAATAAAGTTCAAGTATAGGCCAGTCTCGATTAATACACTCCAATTTGTGTTAGAAATTAAGGTATACACACACCTATATATATAAACACATACATAGAATATATCTAAGACTATGTCTAAGAAACCATAGGCAGCCATTATCTCTGGAGACTAGAACTACAGGCAGAGATGAGAGCAGATCTCTTTACATTGCATACCCTTTTGTACTATTTTTTGACCATGTATAAGATATAAAAATAATATAAAAATAATAAAACCACATGTTTAAATATTAAAATACCACTATAAAATTTAGTATATGTAATAGCTAGTATTCATTGAGGTTTTCTATAATTAACATTATCTTAATAGTTCACGTATATCAATGTATTTATTGTAAAACTAATCCTAAATGTAGTTGCTTGTAACTAGTAGTTATATATTTTTACAGTTGAGGAAACAAAGCATAAAAAGCTAAACTGGTGATCAAACTCAAACAGCTAGTAACTGGCAAATAAATAATTCCAACTGAGGTAGTGAACTCCAACATTGAAGTCCTCAGCTATGAAGCTAATCATTGAGCAAAATTCTGGCATATGTTGGTCTGTCAATAGACATTTGCTTGTTTATTTGTTCTGTCTTATTTCATGTCTGAATTGATTCATGGATCAATGTCAAGCTAGAAGGGAAATCTATCAGCAAACCACAGTACTCTCCAAATTAACACTTGCATTAACTGTTTGGATAAAAGCACAGAATGCAAGCAGTTAATTTTACAGAAAGATAATATTAAAGACATGAAACGAAAGAAAGTTTATTCAAATAATAAAAAATATATTGCTGTATAGCCAACATCTTATATCATGAATAAAAGTAGATACAGAATTCTGGTAAGAAATCATACATTAAATTGAACAGATATATCTAGACCCAAGGTCATTAAAAATAGATTTCACCTTTATTTACACACTTTTGGCAGAAGGAGTAATTGAAAGCCAGATGGAGAATTTAAACAATATCACTAATCACTCTAGATATATTTGGTAATGATGTGACTCATGAAAGAAATATTTTTCCAATTTTTTAAAATTTTATGTGATTCACAATACAGCATATGATAGAAGCAGGATCAGTTTCTCTTCTGTTGAAATATGTGACATATTTAAATTGAATTCACAGTGTGAAAAGGTTCAGAATCAAAATTTATAGAAGACTCAGCAAATTTAATTTGGGAAACTTGAAGTAATTCTGAAAGACAACATTAGGAAATGCTGCGACTTTAAAGAAAAACAGTAATTGGATCCATGTTATTCTAACATTTTATTGTTTTTTTTTCCTAGTAAGCCAATGGAGTCAGGTAACAGTGTGGAAGACTACTTCAACTTAGATTTTTTCAGTCAAGTCATTCATCTGTAAAGTTATATCTTAAATAAACTAAATTCTTTTGAATTTTTTCTTTTAAATATATTTGACTTTTTAATAGTGGCTAGCTTTTGGTTTTCCCTTTTACACATAACAGAAGCTAAAAGTAATGATGTTACTGTTACTCTGCAAAAGGCCCATGAAAATAATAAAAAAATTACAGGTTAGTGATCTTGTATAGGGAAGGTCAGATGCCAGAAACTTTTTATGGCAGTTTCTAAAAACAACTATATATTATATCAAAATGCAGTCAATGAAGCCAACGCATAAATTTGCAAGGTACCTAGGTTCAACAGACTTGAAATCAATAAAGCCATTGAAATCAATATGCTGTTCTCATGAACACAGTCTGCTAACTAATCAAGGCTTAAATGACCCTGCCTGCTGGAATATAAATGTCTCACTGCACTGGATGTAATATGTTTTTTTTAAAGATTTTATTTATTTATTTTTAGACAGAGGGAAAGGGAGGGAGAAAGAGAGGGAGAGAAATATCAACGTGTGGTTGCCTCTCACATGCCTCCTGCTGGGGACTTGGCCTACAACCCAGGCATGTGCCCCAACTGGGAATCAAACTGGTGACCCTTTGAGTCCCAGGCAGGTGCTCAATCCACTGAACCACACCAGCCAGGTCTGGGTATAATATCTTGATCAAATCTTCACTCATTAAATATGCCAGATTCATGAGAAATTACTTATTAATTCCACAATGGATGAAATAATTTACAAACTCCTGACAAAAATATTTGTTAAAACTCTTGTTATAATAAATTCAGTGACCTCAGACTATTTGGATAATGAGTAAACTGAAGGTTTGTATATTTAAAATTCCTGTGTAATGAAGAAATAATTTGTTGTTAGGTCTTATATATCTTCATAACAACTATTTTTTATGATCAAAAATTTAACAAATGTTGACTGCAAAATTTTTAAAATATAGAGGAAATTGAAAATAATGCAAAGTTTGTGAATGGTTCCATCATATTTCAAATAAATACACATATATAATTATGCCCAACTCATAGATGTTTATGTGTTTATATGTGTATGCATATATATGTATTTTTTAAGATTAAGCAAAATTGTTTTTATTTATTTTTCCAAAAATTAATCCATAAATCTGCAAACTCTAATTGTTTCTAAACAGAAATTAAGGCTTACTTAGGTTTAATTTTTTATTATGGAAATTTACTTTAAGCATGAAAAAAAAAAGAAAAAGAGAAAGAACAGTGTAATAAACCCCTGGGTGCCCATCACTCATATAATTTTAGCATTTCTCCAATATTAAATTATGTTTGGCCACCCTTACTGCTTTTTGGCAGTATATACAAAAATGAACCCTAGATATTTTATCACTCAGCACATCTTTTAATGGGATCAGATTGTTATAACTGTTTTTTATTGAATATGGTAAATGAAATTTTATAAGGAAATGTTCTTTCATAGCATAATTTCTTATGGACTCAAGATATTTACACTTATGAATATAATGTAATTTATGTAGCCTTTCCCTATTGCTGAATATTTCATGTTTATTTTTCACTATTCTAAATTCAGTTTTGCTCTACATAATTATGAATAGACCTTTACACATATACATTATGATTCCCTTAGAATGCCATTTTTAGAAGCAGAATTTCTGGTTAAAGGTACTGGCTCTTGGGGTATTTTTTAAAAACATATATTTGATATCAGACTATACTTAAAATGAAAAGGTTAATGTTAATAGATTAAACGTTGAATTATTCATTAAAGAAAAAATTCTGACAGATAACTTTCAGATTGAATATCTTAGCTTTGAAAATGCAGCATTCGCTGGTGGTTTGAAGAAGTGTTTTCATTTCCTTTATGATATATGCATTTCTTTAGAAAAAAATTAGACCATTTAAATTAAAAGTATTAACGAATTAGTTTTCCCAATAAACCTATTCTCTAGGCAATATTATTTCAAGTCTCTCATTTGAAACTATGTTAATGAAATAGTAAAGTTGACTACCCTGGGGCCATGCCCTATTGATCTTTTAATGAAGATGATCAGAGCATAGAGATAGGCCACATATGAATAGAGAGATCAGAACTGATTTTTAGATCGGCTTCCACAAAAGAGGAAAAGAAAAAGAACAGCCACAGCAAGAAATTGAATTGGATTTGGTTATCAGATTATGATGAATCAATCTATAACTACTAAATACTCTAAGTGAATGAAGCCCTGTTAAGCAATGTACCACAGGTGAACATCAGAAATATCCTTAACAGTTAAAACATATGTAAACAAAATAAATAATGTATAAATAAAGCAACATGATTTTTGGTAGCATTACCTATATAAATTTTTCAGACAATTTATTTAACCAAAGTAATTTTAATAAAAATATTATAAAATGTTTAATACCAATTGCATATGTGTAAATATAAAATGTAATCAGTTAATGATTTTCCTCTACAGATTAACACAGTGCTTAATACAAAACATTTATTTCACTTACAATTTTAGGTTTGCATTTTGTATCTATTAGTCAATATTTGGTGACATGTTTTAGAACAGTAACAGAATGAATCATTTGTGCTACTCTCTCTTCTTTGCTAAACTTCTACAGATTTTTTGCAGCACTGAAAATATATCACCCTAAAAAGCAATAAAAAAAAAAAAACAGATGAAATGTTCTTTGCAGAATTTGGTGTACGAGTCATAGGGAGCAGGTGGTTGCTTCAAGTGGTGTTGCACTTGAGTATTAAACTATGCAGTCCTGAAGTAGAATGTAAACAAGGTTGAGGAGACAGGGAAGAGGGGCTTCTAGAAAGCTAAAGAGGTTGTCAAAGCTCTCTTGGGCAGGTAACTTGTAAGTATTTATTACCACCTTCTCCTGGCCACACAAGAAGAACAGAAATAGCCATTTATAAATATAGAGATTAGCAAAATCCTTTAACTTAAAAAAGTGTGAGGAAGTGTGGGAAACTGAAAGCCAGAGACTCATTCATTTTCCACATCTTCTATGAGAACTGCATGACAAGAAGAAAAAATCTAGTGAGTCTGAGAGAAAAGGGCTCGAATTTGGCCATACCTGTGATTCCTTGACAGATACTGGAAATTAAGATTTCTTTATATAAAATCATTTGCTCTGATAGCCTTTTATAAATATATTTTATAAATAAATAAATCTTTACTAGACCATTTGTGTAAAGATGGAAACTACATCACTATAATAAAGATATTCTAATTATTTTGATCAATCTTATTGACACTCAGTATGAATCACATAATAAAACTTGAGAATTTAGATTTTAGTCCAAAAACGTGGCTACGACCTAGCTCAAAAATTCAAGTTTGAGCTTTGGATATACTATCCTTAGGACCTTAATTTGATTTGTGTGAAATTAATCTAAGTGGATCAAGTAAGAATAATATATTTTAGAACTTAGAACAACAAAATAGAGTGGGATAACACTAATTGAATATATTGAGTTTTCTGTGTTATAATTGGAGTATAGCCATCTCAAAAATATTTATTTTAAAATCACAAATAGAGATGAAATACAGTAGCTATCATACACATACACAGGTTGGAGCTTCTATTATATCTTGTATGGACTATTGCAATAGTTCCTAACTTTGCTGTGATCCCATTGTCCACAGAGTAGTCAGAATGATGTATTAAAAAATATACAATCAGATCAGTTAAACCCCTTATTTAATGTCAGGTACTTCAATGGGTTATTGTTAACATTAACTGTGATAATATGTAAAAAGTGGTGCCTAGTACTTGTTCAGGGCTGTAGTCAAAGCTTCAGGGACAGCAAAAGCTACCATCACCATCATCACATCATCACCTCCTACAGGGAAATATATAGCCTTAAATGCCCATATTGAGGAAACAAAGGAAGTTCCAAATAAATAATTAAAGCTTTTAACCTTACAAAAACTTAAGAAAACATAATAAAAGGAATTATAAAAATAAGAAAAGAAGGCCCTGGCTGGCATAGCTCAGTGGATTGAGCATGGGCTGCGAACCAAAGCATCGCAGGTTCAATTCCCAGTCAGGGCACATGCCTGGGTTGCAGGCCATGGCCCCCAGCAACCACACATTGATGTTTCTCTCTCTCTTTCTTTCTCCCTCTCTTCCCTCTTTAAAAATAAATAAATAAAATCTCAAAAATATATAAGAAAAGAAATTAGAGAACCTCTGGCCAAGATGGAGGCATAGATAGATACACTTTTCCTCCTTGCACAACCAAAAAAAGGACAACAACAAATTTAAAAACAAAAATAACCAGAACTAACAGAAAAGAGAAGTGTATGGAAGTCCGACAACCAAAGAGTTAAAGAAGAACCATTCATCCAGACCAATAGGAGGGGTGGGCATAGGCAGCTGGGGCAGAGACAATGGATGGCAAGGTGGTAGCTGATGGACCAGGCAATCCCACATTTGCATGCAGATAAGCTGGGAGGAACAACTGGGGAGTGAGAGAGACCACCCAACCCAGGGTTCCAGCATAGAGAAATAAAGCCTCAAAACCTCTGGTTATAAAAATCGGGGTAGGGGGCAGTTGTGGTGGTTGGAGAAACTCCCAGCCTCACAGAAGAGCTCATTGGAGAGAACCTAGGGATCCTAGAAGGCACACAAAACCATCCACCGGAGATTCAGCACCAGAAGGGCCCAATATGCTTGTGGTAACAAGGGAAGTGACTGAAAGCTGGCCAAAAGCCAAGAAACTGGCATTGTTCCCATTCAGACCCCTCACCTACATATGGTGCCACAGTACAGTGGCATGGGTTGCCCCACCCTGGTGAATACCTAAGGCTCTGCCCCTTGCAACATAACAGGAGCAATGAGACAAAAATATGGTCTTAATGAAAGAACATATCAAAGCTCCAAAAACAGAGCTAATGAATGAAGAGATAGCCAACCTATCAGATGCAGAGTTCAAAACACTGGTGATCAGAATGCTCATAGAAATGGTTGAGTATGTTCACAAAATAAAGGAAGAGTGAAGGCTATGCAAAGTGAAATGAAGAAAAATATACAGGGAACCAACAGTGAAGGGAAGGAAACCAGGACTCAAATTAATGATTTGAAGCAGAAGGAAGAAATAAATGTTCAACCAGAACAGAATGAAAAATCAAGAATCCAAAAAAAAAAAAAAATTAAGAGAGGCTTCGGAACCTCTGGGACAACTTTAAATGTTCCAATGTCTGAATCTTAGGGGTGCCAGAAGGAGAAGAAGAAGAGCAAGAAATTGGAAACTTATTTGAAAAAACAATGAAGGAGAACTTCCCCAATCTAACAAAGGAAACAGACTTCCAGGAAGTTCAGGAAACTCAGAGAGTCCCAAAGAAGTTGGACTCAAGGAAGTACACACCAAGGCACATCATAATTATGTTACTCAAAGTTAAAGATAAGGAGAGAATCTTAAAAGCACCAAAAGAAAAGGAGACAGTTACCTACAAAAGAATTCCCATAAGAAAATTAGCTTATTTCTTAAAAAAAAAAAAACCTTACAGGCAGGAAGGAGCCAGAAGGAAGTATTTAAAGTCATGAAAGGCGAGGACCTACATCCAAGATTACTCTACCCAGCAAAGCTACCATCTAGAATGGGAGGGCAGATAAAGTGCCTCCCAGATAAGGGGAAGCACAAGTTAAAGGAGTTCATCATCACCAAGCCCTTATTCTATGAAATGTTAAAGGGACTTATCTGAGAAAAAGAAGATCAAAGTACAAACTGTAAAATGACAACAAACTCACAACTCTCAACATCTGAACCTAAAAAAAATAAAAATAAAAATAAACCCAACTAAGCAAACAACTAGAACAGGAACAGATTCACAGAAATGGAGATCACATGGAGGGTTGTCAGTGGGGAGGGGAAGGAAGAAGAATAGGGGAAAAGGTACAGGGAATAAGAAGCATAACTGGTAGGCACAAAATAGACAGGGGGAGGTTAAAATAGTGTAGGTAATGGAAAAGCCAAAGAACTTATATGTACGACCCATGAACATGAACTAAGGTGTGGAATGCTTGTGGGAGGAGTATGCAGGGTGAAGGGGAATAAAGGAGAGAAAAATGGGACAACTGTAATAGCATAATCAATAAAATATATTAAAAAATAAGAGGAGAAATCAATACATTTGGAAACAGGAAACTAATAGAGAAAATAATTTTTAAAAAGCTGTTTTTATTAAAAGAAAAAACAGTAAAAGTGATAAAAGTCCAGCCAGACTGACCAAGAGAAAAACATGTAATCTACCAATAAAGAGATAGAAAGAAGGGGTAGCACGACTCATTCAATAGCTATTCAAAATATAACAAAGGGATTACATAAACAACTCTATGCACATAAAGTCAGAAATTTAGATATAGATGACTGAACTATGAAAACTTATTATAAAAGAAGTAGATAACTTAGTATTAAGTTAGATAGATAAACAAACATAGATAAAGCACATTGAATTCAGAGTTAAAAGTGTTGCTAAAAATAAAACAAAAATCTAAAACTTTGATATCCCTGGTAAAAGCTGCCAAACATTTAATGTTAAAATGACCACTGGTTCCACAAAATTCTTCCTTATTATAAAAGAATAAAAACATCCTAATTTATTTTGTAAGGCCAACATTTCCCTGATGGCAAAAACAGACAAAGATATTATAAGTAAATAAAACTTTATACAAGAAAAATGTTCAACAAAATCTAACAAATTAAACCCAGCAGTATACAAATAAAAAAATATACATTATGTCAGATAGGAGTTATCTAGAAATGTAAACCTGGTTCATCCTTTGAAAATCAACCAATGTAATTAACATACTAAAAAAGAAAAACGTTATTATTAAATCAATATATGCAGCAAATACATTTTACAAAGTTCAATAACTATCTCTAATTTAAATTTTAAAAAACATTTTAGAAAACTAGAAAGAGAAGAAAACTTTCTTTAGCTGAAAAAGTATGTCCACAAATATCTACAATCACATCAGATTTTACAATGAAAGCTGAATAGACAAAAGAGTAGAAACTCTGCATATATGTTCATTCTCTTCACACCTATTCAATAATGTGCTGAAAGTTATAGCCAGTGCAATAAGGAAAAGAAAGGAAAGATATTCACTTTGGGAAAAAAGCAATGAAACTGTTTCTAGTCTCAGATGACATATATGTCTTCCTAGAAAATCTCTGTAGACCTACAAAACAGCTCCTAAAACTCAATCAACTTAGCCCTGTTTGAGGACATAGATCAACATGGAAGTTAGTCATATTTTCATATAGTAACATTAAACAATTGAAAACTAAATTTTAAATATCATATAATTTGTAATACCTTCAAAAAATTAAAATTCTTAAGTAATGCTTAAAAAAGTATGTTCAGGATGTATATACAGAAAACTACAAAACACTGATAAAAGGAATAAGAAAAAATCCAAATAAATGGACAAATAAATCTGTCAGTACTGACAGACTGGAAGACCTGGTATGTTTAAGGCGTCCATTCTCCCCAAAATGCAGCCTAATCAAAATCTTATCAGAATGCCTTTGAGATACAGACAAGTGGATTTTAAATATTATATATGAAGATAAAGGAACTGGCATAGACAAAAGAAACTGTGGAAAAAGTTCTCACAAATTTGGAGGATACACGATTCCCTATTTTAAGACATATTATAGACACATAGTACTCAAGGTCATGTAGTGTAGGTGAAAGAATAAACACATCCTTAGCCTGGCTGGGATAGCTCAGTGGATTGAGCTCGGGCTGCGAACCAAAGCATCACAGGTTCAATTCCTAGTCAGGGCACATGCCTGGGTTGCAGGCTACAGCCTTCAGCAACTGCACATTGATGCTTCTCTCTCTCTCCCTTTCTCCCTCCCTTCCCTCTCTAAAAATAAATAAATAAAATCTTTAAAGAAAAAGAATAAAAGAATAAACACATCCAGATGGATGGAATGAAATAAAAATTCTACATAGTACAAAGATTCAAAGGATAGTCGTTTTCCAAAATGATGTTTGAAGAGCTGGACATCTATATACAAAAAAAAAAAAAGAAGAAGAAAACATTATGCTGTATCACAGCATAAAAAATGAACTCATAGAGACATAGAGATCATTGACCACATGTAAAAGGTAAAATTCTAAATCTGTTAGAGGAAAACATAGGAGAATATCTTTATGATCTCATCTGAAAATGGGCAAAGATAATGTTGGCCTCATCTAAATGAGAGTTTTCGCTTTTTCAGTCTTATTCTATTTTTTGCAAGAGTTTTTCATTTGGGACAAAAATTTTCTTTTCAAAAGTTTTTTTAAATTATGAATTCTATCACAGACACACACAACACACACATTTTATGCTTTAGTGGTGGTCCTCGTATTTTAAAGCAGCAGAGCATGAGAGGTCAAGATGTCACCAAATATGTCCCATGTGTTCACAGATACACACTCAGGGAATCTGGCCTTGCTGGTGTGAGGAGTCCCTACTAGGACCCCTGAAACTAATATAGTACTGAATGTCAAATATAATTAAAAATGCTTTAATATTTTAAAAGACTTGAGAGAAAAAGTTCAAATTTGAAAAAATATTTATCCTAATTGAAATGGGGACTCAGAACCCCATTCTGATCAGTCGAGTGGCATGATAAAAACATGAAGCAAGAAGAAGGGTACATTGCTAGTGTGCGAATTGAAGTGTAAAGACATGGCAATTAGGAAGAGAAGTTTGAAGGCTTTGGCAGAAGTGGTAGAGCATGAACTAAGAATAAAGCCAGTATGAAGTGGCATGCCCCCCCACTGGTGGGCATTCTGCTGAGTGCTCTACGTACTGTCTTCTTAATGCTTGAAACAATCCTTTGAGGGAATCTGGACTCACAAAGAAGTTCCATAACTGTCTTAAAACACATATTTAGCAAATGGCTGAGAAGAGTCTGGAACCAAATTCTGTATGCCAAGCTACTTCTGGAATAATAATGTAGGAATGCAAATACATAGTTGAAAAACATATGTCAGAATTTTTGGAAAACAAGATGAACTCAAAAAGATAGGAAAAATCAAATGACTAGATAAAAGGATAAAGGAGAGGTAATCTAAAGAATCATATGTTCTTTAAAAACATGAACTTATCTTAAAGAAAAAAGAGTGGTTGGTTAATGTTGGCAGAGACAAAAGAAATGAGCAATTTAATTTCAGATATTTGAATTTGAATTAACATAAGATATCCAGATGAAAATATCTAATACACCCCTGAAAGGTCCAGCCATTGTTATTATAGCGAGAATGGTTTGCACAACATCCATGTAACTTTGGCAGTTCAGGAGAGTAGACAGGGATGCACGTGGGTGAACAGTGACAATATCACTAGTCAGTGAGGGCAGTAGACGCCATTGAGTGAGCAGGTGTACTGGTGTGGCCATCAGATTCAAAATGAGTGAGCAGGCAGAGCAACAGATCTGCATCAAATTGTGTGTTAAGCTTGAATATTCCTCTCTACAGAACATTCGGATGATTCAAAAGGCTTTCAGGGATGATGCAATGAGTGCAGCACAAATAAAAGTGTGGCACAAATGCTTCAAAGATGGTCAAGAATCTGTTGAAAGTGATCGGTGTTCTGGAAGGCCTGCGACAAGCAGAACACCTGAGAATGTTGAATGTGTACGGGCTGCAATCAACAGAAATTAGTGACTGAGTGTGAGAACTAGAAACTGATCTGGAGATTCCAAAAACTACTGTGTCTGAGATTTTCACGCAGGAGCTTGGCACAAAACATGTTATGGCAAAATTCATTCTGTGGCTTCTGTTACCAGAACAGAAAGAACAAGTCACAGCAGTTGCTAATGACTAGATTCAAACTACTACCAATGAAACAGATTTTCTCAAGAAGGTCATAACTAGAGATGAATCGTGGCTCTACAGCTATGATCTGGAAATGAACACCCAGTAGTCCCAGTGGAAGTTGTCTGGTTCTCCACCCCTGAAGATGCTGCAAAGTTGCAGCAAGATCATGTTAATTGTGTGTTTTGTTTTGTTTTGTTTTCAGTTGGAAGGTGTCATCCATCATGAGTACAACCCTTCAGGCCAAACAATAAATACGGAGTATTACCTCAATGTTCTTCATGGGTTGAGAGATGCAGTACAATGAAAACGGCCACAGCTATGGGCAACTGGTGATTGGTGGCCTGACCATGACAACATGCTTGCTCATCCATCGTGTCTCATACAGTGTTTTTATAAAACATTAAATAACCCAGGTGTCTCTATTTTTCATATTGTATGGATGGTCGCTTTCTGGAAAAACTTCTTGCTTGCATACTGTTAGAACCAGAATTTAGTAAAAATAGACATTGCAAGGCTTGAATTACATGAGTGTCTTCAGGGAATAGTTGTTACTCAGTTTCTTTGCCTTCTAGTACCTGGCTTTGTATCTTTCATGCTTGAGTCTTAGTAGATGCTCAGTGAGTATTTGTTGAAAAAGAACAACTAATTTTCTAGAAATTTTAATATAATATTTGATGTGTATAAATATTTAGGGATGTTTACTTTGAAAATAACTACACAACCCACTGGAGACATTTAACAGAAAATTTATTCAAATCTTCAAGGTTAAAAACATGCAGAGTGTTTATAGGTTATCTGGAAAAAAAACTCTTTAACACGGAAAGATTTACTTTTCTTGTTACAAGAAAAGAGCTACTGCTTTTTTTTACCCCACTGTGACTATAAAAATCCTCGAAGATGAAAGATCTTTCCTAAATAAAACATATTTATTTGATAAAATGATTATGCATAACACTTTTTGTTTATTTTTAAAACCTGTGATTCTTTACTTGCTTGAGAAAGAAGAATTAATATAAGATTTAGCTTTTACTTTTTTATTGACACTGCAGAATTTTTAATGCACTGTAATAACCCTGAAGGGTTATCTTAAACTATATGTCAGAATATGTATAAAGTATTGCATATTTTTCTTAGTATTTTCTTTTCAAGATATTATACATTATAAAAGTTGTTTTATTTAATCAGCATTTACTCTGTGAAAGTTAATTGGTTTAAGCATTGTGCCAAATTATACAGAGAACAAACTCTCTGTTCCTTCCACTTCTAAATTTATTTTTGGCATCACTTAGACCCTAGAAGAACCTAGGTCATTCTGCTAAACATAATAATACCCAAAGGAAGAAGCTGGTAAATTCCCATCTTGCTGTATTTCTAAACAGTTTTCAGTAGATGGGGAAACTGATCTTTCTTCCTCTACCTCTCTCACATCCCCAGTGGAAGGTCAATTAGTTAACCAGTCACCTGGAAAATTGTCCAGAATTTCTTAAGTCCAGCCCAGGTTGTGGTTAAGAGTGGTAAGGTTGGGCTAAAAAAAAGTCACATGTTCTGAGAACACGTGTGATGACACACAAAGCATGTTTATGTTCCTTTAACTGGGCTTTTCCCCTGGTGAGTGACTGGCATTATTTTTATGCAGACCAAGCTAAACACACCCCTTCTTCCCCTCCCACACACATGCTGGAGTTGTCGTAGTCCAGAAACTGCCTAATGAAAACAATTATTAACATTCTTGAATCTGAGTACAATTTACAGTCTTGTAGTTCTTCGGAGACCTGGTTGTGGTTTTAGGGGGTCTCCCCCTGACATAGCTCCTTGACGGGCGAAATTTCCTTCCTGTCTTGATCTCTCACAGCCCTCCCTCTGTCCTGATACTGCCTTTCTCGAGTGGGATACTGGCAGCCTAGCCCAAAACGTTAAACAGGGAAACTCATCCATCCTTGTCATGCAGTAGAGAAGTGCTGACTCTTGCAATTTTTCTCTATTTCTTACTCCCTCCTTCTCAAGTTTGCCATTCTTCTTTCCAGTGTTTAGATAAGCTCATGCTATTTCATCAGGTTTGCTACATGCATAATTAAGGGCTGAGATGCCAATCTCACTTTCATGCATGAACAAAATGAACACATGTCTTTACAAATGATGATCCTGCATACTCTTTACTGGTTTTCCATAGAAGAAGCCAGTATCTTCCTCCCCTCTTCAAACTACTGGTGCTAACTCCAATTCAATAAATCAGAACACTAATTTGTATAAATTTCTTGATTATTCTGGCTTAGACAGATGGGAATGAGAGAATGCAAGAAGCGGAAAATGGTGGAGCGACGGTGTTCGAGGAGCAGGATTTTAGGAGGTATCTTTCCTTCACTTCCTGCTCCCCCAGACTTGTATCTTATTTTCCATTTATGGGTAAAAAGATAATTTGTTATTCAACAACCTCATTGTAGGGAATATGAATCAATGAATGAGTAATTTGCCATCCTTCTAACTTTCAGTGCTTAGAATTCGCACTTGCAGAATGTAATTTACTACAGAGAATTAGGCAACTCACAGAGTTTCTGAAAGAACCAGAGAAATAAGTTTGAAGATCACACAACTAGGAACATATACAGACGTTAAGTAAACACAAGTGCCTTCCTAAAATTGTTCTAATAGAAGATTCACTGCAGTATTTACCTCAAAACTCATTTGGTTATTCACTCCCAAACATAGCTATCTGCCCATATTCCAAAGCAAAACAACTCTAGCAGGAAATATGTGATCCTATATAATAGTTATAACTATTCATCATACAAATGAAATGTGCTTAGCTCTCACCAAAATAGATCTATAGTCTTACCATATACCCCACCCATTACTAGGTGATATTTTTTTCTGTCCACATTTCAGCCTCAGTCTTAGTTTGATACCCTCTAGTCTACCTACTAAATTATATTTGACTATTGCCTACATAAATGATATGAAATAATAAGAAAAGGTTAAAAAAAGGCATACACTTAGGTATCACACATAATTAATAAAGGAAAATTATGGATACCTACCATAGCTGTAATTTTTGGAATTGTCCACAAGGCTGTAGTTCATATTTATATGTTTTTTCCACTACTACTGCCCATTCATATTCAATTTGCTCTCAGGCAGCATCACTTTCAAAGTCAAGATTGTTTGCCTATTGGTCCAGCCATCTAGTGGTGTGAAAAGCAAAAAATGGCTGCTTGATTTTCTCAACTACCTGTTCAAGGGCAACAATGTATCCACTGGTAGACGTATTGATTTCTTCTTTCAAGATTTCTAAATAAGTAAGTCACAGAAATATGAAGCAAATATTTGAGGAGTGGGTTATTTTAGTGCTGTAATAAAATTACCACTCCTATCGCTACCCCTTGGTTCCCAGCACCGTGTATTCTGGTTACGGGGAAAATATCACCATGTATTTTTTGCTCCTTCAGAACCAATTGTGGACCCTGGCTGGGTACTCAGTTGGTTAGAGTGATGTCCCAACACTCTAAGGAAAAACAAAATCAATCTCATCTCTCTCTCTCTTTCTCTCCTTTTTCCTCTCTCTATCTAAAAATCAATAAATACTTTTTTTAAAAAGAACCAATTGTGTATTCTATAGGATGGCACAACATACTTTAGTGTATATTTTCCCATCTTGCTCTTTACTTAGTTTTAAGTAAGTGCTTTATTTATATAAGGCAATTGGCTACTTGGTGTTTAAAACACATGTTTTGGAAGTTTAAAAAATGAATCCTGTGAGCACTAAAATGATACATTACCTTTTTGTTGTAAAATAAATCTCTTGGTCAGAGTCATGTTTGCCTTTGATTCTGGTGACAGAGAATTCAAAACTCAGTAGGTTTCTGAATAATATTGCTGGCAGGAACAAGTAAAGAAAAAAAGAAAAGTGAATATGCAGAATAAGAATCAGTTCTAATGGAGAGAAGTAATTTCCTTTTCAAAATGAAGGATCCAACATAATTCCCCTACCAAGTTCATGATTGGTCCCTTGAAACTGTGTTGCTATATCAGGAGTTTGATGTATGTTCCTGAACTTGACAGGTTGGGTGCTCAAGGATAGTAATAGCAGGGACACTCATCAGGAGGGGAGTCCCATGTTCATAAGGTGGTCTGTGTACTTCGCTCTGGCCATCATGGCAATTTGTTCATGATTACACAGAATAAGAACTGGAATAGGTACAGAAAGAGATTGCCGGGCCACCACACCCCCCCAAGAAAAAATAGTGAATTTTATGGCTGATTACTGAGAGATACTTCTGCAGACAGGGCCATCTGCTAATCATTCACATGGGGCACACATATTTCAAATTTGGGATCCATTTACATAAATTTCCCTCAAACCTTGTCATGAATCTTTCAAATATATCCTTCCAAATCCCTGATCATCTGGCCAAAAACTAGCTACAACTCATGAATTTAAATGGAGCCGCACCCTGCTCATCATTTCTTCTAATCAAAGTGGAAAAATCATCTGTATTCCTCAAAGTTTTGCCTATAGGGAGGGTTTTTTATGCACTGTCCTTCAGGGCTGACTGTGAATTATATTTATAAAGCATTCTACTTTTGACTGGTACTAGAATATCACAAAGAGCTAACTACATCTAGGTTTCAAGTTTATTATCCTCAGTGATTAGACGTAGAGAACTTCCTGAAGCTATAAATATAGGCTGAGGAGAGACGGCAATGCAGCAGTAATTGTCACAAAGTGATCCCCTGTTCATTTGCCTTCAAATACCTTCTGTATTTTCTTGAGTTTGCTCTTGTATATACCATTGCCAAGTTTTTCCAAAAACTGCTGGTGTGTAGATAAAATAACACAGAATATAATGAGAAGCTTAGGATACATTCATACTTATTGTTTTATAAATGGCCTTAGAGTATTTAAGCAGAGACAAGATGTCTTTCTCAAAATAGTACAGTACTTACCATAGCTTTGCTTCAAGACCTGGGGGCTGGTACCATGATTCTTTTATTGGGGCTTATCACTGCTTTATTTCAGCATCACAATCAGTCATAGGTATGTCAAAAATCACAAAATCTATTGAGTCATAAAAGTTAATTGACAAAACTGCTTACACTGCAACCTGAATTAGCTAAAAAGTCTTCCTTTGTGTTCAGGCCCAGTTAAAAGCTGATAGCATAATCATCTCAATAGGTTGAGATTACACATATACCAAATGTCATATATATTGCCTCCATAATTTTAATTAAATTACTTTTCTAATACTATACAGAGAAAAATATAGTGGTTTACCTTGGAAAAAGTACCAAAACCCTGTGGATTACTATATCCTTAGAAAATGGCTATACATTTGAGACTCCAAGTTTCCTTAGAGTTTATCTCCTACCCTCTTGCATGCATGTATCTTATGGAAACATATAGGTACCTGCTATTACTTGCTCTCTAGATTCTAGTCACATGTGTCATCAATGAAAAGGACTGTTTGATATTCTAAAGAATGTTGAAATGATGAAGTTCTCTGCAGATGAAAGTACGACCCAGAATTAAGAGAAATAACATTAAGAGAAATATATATATATTTAGACATTGAAGGCTTAGCATTTGACCATCCAAGTGAATAAATTATTTCATTGTTTGTTCCAGACTTATGGGAATAGAGAGTTAGCCAAAGCAATAACTGTATATCAAGGGCCAAGGTGCCATAGTGATTCTTGTTTCATTAAAGAGACATATAGCATATATGATATTAAATACATCATTTTTCAATAATCTAATATGACCCTCCAAGACCAATCTATTCAATATTTCTTATGTAGACAAGCAGGTGATTTGAATTAGAAACTATAGGTCAAGATCCCTGCATCTTTTAAGCCAGGAGTGAACTTCATTTGTTACCTTACTCTCAATAGCTATCCCTAAAACAGGGAAAAAAAAATATTTTCTTGGTACCCAGAAATTAGTAATGACTCAGTGTCCATTGTCTGATAATCAAAAGCATTCTAATTATATCCCTTTTGCACTGCATAATTACTTTGGTAAATGGTCATAGGTTCTTTTGAGGAAGGCTAGGAAGAAATCTTACAAGTACTGCATGCTAACCAGTTGCACTACTGGAGAAATCTTATTTTAAATACTTGTAATGTTTCAAATATCTTCCTCAAGCAGATTTAGCTTTGAATTCCATCAAGTGGTGCTGTATCTCCAAACTCACTCAGGTCTGGCACCAGAGTAGGTGATAAAACTGTTCTGCAGCTCAATTCAGGTCTCTGTTTTTTTCTAGATCTAAAGTGGTTTCCTTTTCTTTTTCTTTCTTTTGTTTTCCCTTTCCTTTTTTTTTTTTTAAGTGAGAGAGGCATTTACAAAAATCAAGTAGGATCTTAGGACCCTAACCATTTATGTTGGTACCAAAGACTCCATAATAAATTAGATGTCAACAAAAACCTACGTTGATCAAAATACTTTCATTTTTTTCTCTGCTGCCCATCATTATAACAGCACTATCTTCTCTGGCAGCAGAATACTAACATTTAGTCTCTCCTACTACGAAATTAAAAAAAAAAAAACCATTTCAATTTCAGCATCTCCCATCTTCATCCTGGGCTACAAAGGGCAGCTGCCTAGTATTTTTCAAGGATGCTGGTACTCTCCCAGGTGACTTGGAGAAAGGAATCCACTGGGATGTCCTGAGGACTGTATTTGAGAATAGATCAGTGGAATGTACATAAGAAAGTCTGATCTCTCTAAGCTATTATATGCCTTCTGTTTTCTTCTGCAAGGAAACTCTATTATTTACATCTCATGCAATACAAGCCTCATCTCACGCCTAATATAGGTCATCTAATTAAGCCAACAGAACGCCTCTCAGCTGCTCTTTCTCACACACTGAGTCCAGAGTCTTTGGTAAATTTTCTACATAAATAAATTAATTAACAGTTATACTTTTATTGCCTTAGAACCCATTCAAACTTATCCCATGAATTTTTGCACCATCTCTCCCAATTAATGCTCTAACTTTCCTAAGGCTGTGAATTCAACCAACTAAAAATTATAATTTAGCAAACTGAAAATTGAATTCCACATCTTGTTTTTGATGATATCAGTGTTGTAATTTTAGGAAATAATATTTCTTTCTTTTCTCGCCTTTGTTTAATTTTTAATTTGTTTAGGTCACAAGAAACTATCTGACAGTTACTTGAGCCAATACTTAAAACCAAAGTCATGTCATTTTTACCTAATCAGAACTTTACTGCACTTATAAACAGCCAACTCGTCTCTCAATATTTGTATTTTTCCTACCTTTTAAATGATTTGTCACAGTATCCATTCAGTCTGCTCAAGTCTTGGTTTTATAAAGAAATCACATCAAAAGGGATCATTTAAGTAACCACATGACCTTGTCCATGATGGACTACCAGTATCTCATTCTCTAATGCCAACTCAATCCTCACTGTTTCAAACACAATCTAAATTTGAAAACCCATTCTAGTTTTCATATTTTTGATATTATGGCAATTAAAACCCTTCTATTTTTATCAGATTTCTTAGTTATAGACAATAATATGCACTCTTGGCTTTAGTTAAAGTAGCTAGAGGTTATCAGAAAGTTATAAAATATCTTAGATGCCTAGGAAAATCAACTTGGTTTCTATACAACCAGAATAGTGAAAATCCACTACTAGCACTGTGACCTGTTGTTCAGCACCTACACCACTGAGCTTGGACAGTATAAATGCAATCTAAGCTGTCTTAATCATCTCCTCATGTGCTTATTTATGTGCCAACTTAGCTAGACTGAGGTGCCCAGCTGTTTGATCAAACGCTAGTCCAGATGTTACTTTGAAGGTATTTTTTTAGATGTAATTCACATTTATTATCAGTTGACTTCGAGGAAAGCAAATTACCCTCCATAATGTGGAAAGCCTCATCCAATCAGTTAAAGACCTTAAGAGCAAACACAGACTTCCCCCCTGCCAAAAAAAAAAGGAAGAAAAGAAATTGTGACTCAAAACACAATATAGAAATACTGCCTCAGTTTTTGGCCTGTTGACCTGCTTTGCAGATGTTGGACTTAATACTGTAATATCAACTTTTACATGATTTCCGGTCACTGCTGCTGACATGCAGTGACTTGGGAAAGCCTATATCCATATCATCTATATCTATATCTATATATCTATATCTATCTGTGTCTGATATGTCAAGTTCTGTCTGGGAAAAATCAAGCCATTGTTGATATAATGAGAATGGTTTGTGCAACTTCAGTGTAACCTGGCAGCCCAGGAGAGTGGACTGGAATGCACATGCATGAACAATGACAACTTCACTGTACTAGTCATTAGGGATGGTAGATTCCATTGAGTGAGTGTGTGTGCAGTGTGGTCATTGCATTCAAAATGACTGAGCGAGTAGGGCAACAAATCTGCACTAAGCTTGAACATTACCCCATAGAATCTACTCGGATGATTCAAAAGGCCACAGCTATAGGCAACTGGTGATTGGCAGCTTCATATTGACAATGTGCCTGCTCATGCATCCTGCAGACATTTTTTGTGAAACATCAAATCACCCAGGTGACTCTACAGCCCAGATATGGCACCCTGAATCTTCTAGTTTTTCCCAAAACTAAAATCACCTTTGAAAGGGAAGAGATTTCATTCCATTGATGAGATCAGGAAAATTCAATGGGGCAGCTGATGGTGATTGGAAGAACTGTGTGAGGTCCCAACATGCCTACTTTGAAAGGGACTGAGACGTCATTGTCCTATGTACAATGTTTCTTGTATCTTGTATCTTCATCAATAAATGTCTCTATTTTTCATATTACATGGCTGAATGCCTTCTGCACAGACCTCATATCTTATATATTGTATATTACATCATATTACATTATATTCATTATATATTACAAATGTGTTATATATAGGTTCTTGGTTCTGTTTCTCTAGAGAACCCTGAGGAAATAATATACTAGGTATAGTTGTTATTTTACATGGTCACCATTTTCACATTGCTCCTGAAAAGATTCTAGATTATATGCAATACAAGCTGTAAAGCAATCCAGAAAATTAGCTTCCCAAGCCCTAGTGAAAATAAAAACACATAGACAGGAATTGGAAATGGTATTTAATGAGTCAATCTACAGAATCTGCAACACAGATATGATTATTTCTTTACATAATAGCCTTCCCTGGTAATCAGTTAGCATTGAATCACTCAGTAGTTGTAACCTCATGCCATCCATCAAATTAGTCCATATATTTCTAACATACAAATAAATAATGAAGATATATTAGCTTCTCATTTATTGTTGCAAGGGACTCAAACATTTATTTAGTTTTTGTTTGTTTACTTGCTTGCTAATATTAAATATAACTATAAGGAAGAGAAGATAAATAAAGGAGTTTAGAATCTCTATTTTAAGGAAACTGATGAACAATTTAACCTAAGTCACTTAGCAATTTAACTGAAGGAAGTAACAGCCTGGGCTAGAATAAGGTCTTGTGACTTCTGGAACAGTGTCTTTCCACTCTACCATGCGCAAATAAACACTATGATCCACAAGGAAATATTCACCCAACTACTGCCCGAGTTGCCCATGTGTAAACAAACCAAGGCAACAGGAAGAAATGTGGAGTTGAGACAGCCGGGACTGCAAATAGACAAAAGCTCTCTGGCCAAACTTCAAACTTCAGTGTTTTACACAGAGATGAAACCATAGAGCATATTCTTTTCTCTGAATGTTTAATTTGTTATCCTTTTATAAGTAGAAATTAGAAAACATTCTGAAAATCTAACAGCAGTCTGTGCTCTTTCACAGAATTCACATAGTCCACTTTTATTGAACATTTTACTAAGCTTAGATAAATCAGAGAGATTATCCAAAAGCATTCAGCTCATTGTATAAAACACCAGAGAGACCTTTAAAAAGATTGTAAAGACTTTCAATCAAACTAGTTCTCACAGAAAATGTGTAAAAGGACATAGGACACAGTAAAGAAGCTGGAAGCAGGCTTCATTTCCACAGCTACCATTTAAATTCAGGCCTTTGTTAACTCCATCTAGAGTTCTGTAACGGCACTCCAAAAGGTCTCTCTTTTCTAGTCTTCCTCCTCAAATTCTACCAAAAAACACTGATTTCAGATTAGTCTTGAAAAAAATTATGCCATTCTACCACTTAGGAAAAGTAATGAAGGACTAAAAGCCAAAAAATCTTGGCTGGAGTTCCTGTCCTGCCACCCAAAATCTGATCTTGAGCAAAATATAATTTTCTCTGAGTGTTTTCTGATTCTCTGAATCTGTCTTTCTGACCCCTTTCCATCAATGAGACTATTTAACAACCCTTGCTTAATAATATGACGATCAAATTAAATGATTAATGTGAAAAAAGTTGAGCAACTTTAAATATTACAAAATAGGAAAGAGTAAACTATTTTGAGGCTATCAATCCAACAATCTAAGCCAGGTTATAAAATTTTCATTCTGACTATATGTACATTGTGATATCTTTTCCTTTTGTCAAAGAACAGTTCATAAAAATAAAATTAACTTTGTCCACTTTAAAATAAAACGTGGTTTACTATTTCAAGGTCAAATTCCTCAAATTGTTTATCCATTATACAAACCATAGTTTACAAGTCTTTTTTTCCCCCATTTTATTTTAATGATTGTTCAAGTACAGTTTTCTCCCCTTTAACAAGTCTTATTTTTAAAATACCTCAGCCATTATGTTAGTGTTCTCATTTTTCTTGCTTTTTTAAATTTTCTTCCCAAATACTCACATGTGCACATACATACACACACACCCTTACCATGTTGACCATACAATATATTAGTGAACACATAATGATATAATCAAATGATTTAAAAGACAATGGTAAAAACAATTTTTAAGTGTTATTTTAAAAGAATACTTGACTGTTATATAATACGGTATTTAAATAGCCTCAAGTTTTTCAGAGGATAAAAATGATTGCACTTTCTTAGAATTCTACAAATCATAGTAGCATTCTCCAATGAAATAATGATTGTTCTAAATCCATGTTATCAATATTATTATTCCTCTCTCCCTACTCTTTCTTAAAGAGCTCAAGGCACATTGACAAATTCCACAATGACGATTGTAGAAGATTCTACATCTTTAAATACACATTTTAAATGGTTAGTTATTATTATGTAAATGAAGACATCAATATACTTATTCTCCACCCCATTTCCATATAGGCTAAACCAAAATTAAGGAAAGTATGAAACTAAGATAACCATCTCTAGTGTCTTATATCAAATTGATTTACAAAACTATTAGCTCAACCTACTGACCAAAATAAATGTTCTACTTCAATATTATGCATTTATTTTTATATTATGCTTTCATCTTTTTGTCCTTTTATTGAATAAGATAAAAATCTATTTATTAGACTTATTAATGTAGTTATGTATAGCTCAAATACATTTTCCACAGCTGAAGAGTTTTTCCTTGCTTTAATATACCACAATTTATGGACCTATTCATCTACTGATAGACATGAGAGGCATTTTACTTTTGACCTTTATGAATTTGCTGCCATGACTATTTTTGGGAGCATCTCCAGCAACAAGCGTGCAAAATATTCTCTAGCATAAATATGTAGGCATAAAGTTGCTGGGTCATCAACTATATGCATGCTCGATTTTACTATGGACGAACAATTGTATAAATCCTGCATTTGTATCACACTCTCAAAACTTTGTATATTCATTTCAGTTCAAATTGCATGGAGTATAACAGAAGCCTTTGGGTGAAAAAAATTTTTGACACTTGGTAACCCTCTAGTTTCCTTGGTTTATTTTATTTGGACCTGTTGATTTCCTTCATTTAGGACTCAGATTTTTTAAAAAACTCTATTTATTTCTCCAGTATGTTATGTGCTTTATTTGGAGAGTTTTGGTCTTGGTTACTTATTTGTTTGTTTAGTTTATCTTAACCACCATGTTGAAAATAGAAATTTAGTAATATTCTATTCATCTTCTCTTGATTTAAATTAATTTTCTACAATTATTTTCCCTTATAAATTATCTTACTTTCTCTTCTACTCTTAGTTTTATTATTAAAATAAATTACCCCTTTTTCCTCACATTTCATCTCTAATTCTCAGTATTTTATTCAAGTGGCTTCTATTACCATTTAAAGTATATTATGTAAATTGTAGATTTGTTATGACTCTTCATTATGTGGAACAACTATCATAGATTATATGGTAATAATTGGCACAGTGACATAAGAACAGTCATTAAAAACAAATGCAGAATGTAGTATTCAGAGTCCAAACAGGACATAGAAACCAAATAATAATTTGAACAGGGAAAGTTTACTTGAGAGAATTATTAACTACAACAGAGCACTAGAGAAATAAAGATTTGACTACCAAGGAGTAAACAGAACTCTGGAGAATAAAGGAGAAGCAGAAATGAGGATCATCCACTACTCCCAGGGCTAAGATAGAGCACCTACAGGAGAGACCCCACAACCTGAAGGGAACACCAGAGAGGCTGAAGAGGGCATGGCTGTGGAACCTGAATGACAAGTTCCCAGCATAATCACTGAAGGGACATGCTGGAAATTTGCTCTCTGGGCAGATTTGGTCAGAAGTGTCTTGCTGAAGGTATTCTGCTACAAAACTACCCAGGAAGATTGTAGGGGATAGCTCTTTGCTATTGGGTGGTGCTGATCACTGTGCACTGAATTCTCCCAAAAACTAGCTCAGTTTGTAAGATAATCCTGAGCTTAAGAATGAAATGTAGCCCAGCCAACAGCAAGACTAGAGCCATGGGCACCCCAAGCACAGGAACCAAGTTAAGCGGGACCCAAACTCCTCACCCATAGAACTATGAGATAATACATGCATCTTAGTTTAAGGTGCAAAGTTTGTGGTAATTTATTAATCAGCAATAATTGTTCTGCAAAAGTAGCATATTGACCTTCAATAGTGACATTATTCCTGGGGCCTTTGCTAGTGGATGTAGCTGGTGGATAAGAATCCAGGGTTTGTCAAAGCAGAAAGATACTAAGTGAAAATTTGAAGATATGAAGATAATTAACCACATGGCCAGTTTTTTCCCACAAGGCACTTGCTGAATTATGAAAATGAACAAGGCAAGAGGCTAACAGGTAAACCACAAGCCTCTGCAATGCTACGCTTCACTGACAGAAGTCTTTGATATTAAGAAACAAACAAAAAAAACACTGAGAATTGCCCTCATAATCACAATATGCTATTACTGGAAGTTCTAGGAGAGCTATAACCTAGAAACTAGGACAAAGAGCTATGCATAGACTGCTACCAAAATAGCAACCTAGCCACAAACCAGGATAATCCCTGATTAGGCTGAGATGGTCAGTCCTCCATTCTATCTGCTTTGAAAGCGAAAGAAAGTGTTAACTCTTTATTTTAATGTAATATCAAATTAAATTTCTGTTTATGTGTGTAATATTTGGAAATTTAAAAATTGAAAATTAAATTATAATGTTCATGTCAAAGAAAGCACAGGATCACTAAAAAGTAAAGAAATCTATAGATAATCCAGATCTAACAGACAGGAATAAAGCTATGATTGATTTGTTCAAGCAAATATAGAAAACATGAATAAACAAAGTAAAATATTAAGAATTTTATAAGAAAATGTACATGTGCACAACATAATAAAATAGAAATTATGAAAATAAAATATGCACAATATTAAAATGAGCAAATTATTTTAATAGCAAATATGCATAAGAAAAAAGAATTAGAGAATTGAAAGACAGGTCAAAAGATTATATCTGACACACATAAAGTAAATCAGAAAAAAGTACAAAAGAGCTAATCTACTTGTAACAGGAGTTCTAAGAGAGGAAACGGGGAATTGGGCAGAAGAAATATTTGAAGAGATAATGAGTTTAAAAAATACTAACATAGGCTATTAAATTATAGAATCAAGAATCTCTGCATATACCAATTAAGGTACATAATAGTTAAGTCAAATCAAATAATACAGTTATGCTTCTCAAAGTAAAATGCTAAAAAGCAAAGAAAAAGGGAACAGGTTTTAAGCAACCAAAGTTAAAAAAAAAGACAAAACCTTCAAAAGAGTAACAATATGACTGATAGCTGACATTCAGATTATATGTCCTGTATTTTATATAAAAAATAAGAGAATATAGTGGCATCTTTAAAGTAGTGGATGCAATTAAATAGCCCCTCAGAATTCTATTTATGTCGTATAACTCTGTCCATGATGTATGAAGACAATGTAAAGATATTTTTGAATAAACAAAAACTGAGAAAAATTGTTACCAGCAGAACTGATAATTTAAAAATTTTAAGAGAAATTATTTAGCTAGAAAAATGATACCAGAATAAAAGACAGAAATTCATGATGAGATAAAGAAAATGATATAAAAATTAAGACAATATAAAACTAAATAAGAATGTCCTAAGATTTTTTAATGTATGTGTAAATAAAATCCATAAAAATAACAACACAAAAGAGGAATAAGGATAAACAAAGTTAGCAAAATTGATCATTTACATTAGACTATATTAAGTCAAGTATGTATGCTGTAATATTTTTTTTTACTTTTTTTATTGATTATGCTGTTACAATTGTCCCATTTTCCCCCTTCACTCCCCTCCACCCTGCCCACCCCCTCACACCCACATTCCTCCCTTTAGTTCATGTCCATGTATCATAAATTCTTTAGCTTCTACATTTCCCATACTATTATTGCCCTCCCCCTGTCTATTTTCTACCTATTGTCTACGCTACTTATTCTCTATATCTTTTCCCCCTCTCTCCTCCTCCCACTTCCCTGTTGGTAACCCTCTATGTGATCTCCATTTCTGTGGTTCTGTTCCTGTTCTAGTTGTTTGCTTAGTTTGCTTTTGTTTTAGGTATGCTTGTTACTAACTGTGAATTTGAAGTCTTTTTTTACTGTTCATATTTTTAATCTTCTTTTTCTTAGGTAAGTCCCTTTAACATTTTATATAATAAGGGCTTGGTGATGATGAACTCCTTTAACTTGACCTTATCTGGGAAGCACTTTATCTGCCCTTCCATTCTAAATGAAAGCTTTGCTGGATAGAGCAATCTGGGATGTAGGTCCTTGCGTTTCAG
>PVIA01004480.1:84164-137171 GCA_004024845.1 Tonatia bakeri
AGCTGACAGTCTGATGGGAACTCCTTTGTAGGTTACTGTCTCCTTGTCTCTTGCTGCTTCTAGGATTCTCTCCTTCATTTTTACCTTG
This sequence comes from Tonatia bakeri, assembly GCA_004024845.1. Taxonomy (NCBI): domain Eukaryota; kingdom Metazoa; phylum Chordata; class Mammalia; order Chiroptera; family Phyllostomidae; genus Tonatia; species Tonatia bakeri. The sequence goes on from PVIA01004480.1 coordinate 84,253, forward strand.
GCTAATGTAATTATGATGTGCCTTGGCGTGTTCCTCCTTGGGTCCAACCTCTTTGGGACTCTCTGAGCTTCCTGGACTTCCTGGAAGTCTATTTCCCTTGCCAGATTGGGGGAGTTCTCCTTTATTATTTGTTCAAATAACTTTTCCACCTATTGTTTTTCCTCTTCCCCTTCTGGTACCCCTATAATTCGGATGTTGGAATGTTTAAAGGTGTCGTGGAGGTCCCTAAGCTTCTCCTCATTTTTCTGAATTCTTGTTTCTTCATTCTTTTCTATTTGGTTGTTCCTTTCTTCCTTCTGGCCCACTCCATTGATTTGAGTCCCAGCTTTCTTCCCATCACTATTGGTTCCCTGTGCATTTTCCTCCATTTCTCTTATTGTAGCCTGCATTTGTTCATCTAATTTATGACCAAAGTCAACCAATTCTGTGAGCATCCTGATCACCAGTGCTTTGAACTGTGCATCTGATAGGTTGGCTACCTCTTGGTCACTTAAAAAAAATTGGCTCTGGGGCTTTCAATTCTGTTTGAGCCATCTTTTTTATTTTTATTTTCCTTTGGTCTGGTTGCAGGTATTATGTGTGGGCAGTGGAGCCTTAGGTGTTCACCCGGGTGGGGCACCCCAGTCACTGGGTTGTGACGTTGTATGCGGTGTCAGGGTCTGAGAGGGAACAATGGCACCTGCTCTGATATCTCTAGGACTTCAGTCCTCTTTGCCGCTCCCCATGAGCAAATTGGGCCCTTCCGGTGCTGGCTCCCGGGCAGGTGGGCTTGTGTAATTTCTCGGACTCTGTGGGTTTTCCCAAGGAGCCTCCTGTGAGGCTGAGAGAATCTCCTGGCCTCAGCTCCCACAGGTGTTTTCAGTCGGTGCTCTTAGGCTTTGTTTCCCGGCACTGGGGCCCTGGGTGGCGCGGTCTGTGTCGCTGCCTGTTTTCACTTAGTTTGTGCGCGAATGTCTGGCTGCGGCGCACTGGGTCTGCTCGTTGCCTCCCGGGCCCAGGGTCTGCCACCAGGTCCGTCAGCTGCCCCTGCACTTCTGGGGTTCCCCAACTGCCGTCTGCGCCCTGCACGCCCGCGCCTGCCAGCCAGCGCTCTTTCCCATCAGGACCCCTCGACCCCTCTCTGTAGGCCTCCGACTCCGCCCCTCCTTACCGGTCTGGTTGTACAGTAGTCAGACTTCCGTTCAGTTCATTTCTCTCTGTTCTGTTTGTTTCTTGTTTCTCAATTTTTGTTGCCCTTAGTTTTGGTTGCTCGGGGAGGCACAGTGCGACTACCTATGCCTCCATCTTGGCCGGAAGCCCTGTATGCTGTAATATTTAAAGTAAAATATTTAACTAAACTTAAAGAATAGTAAAGGATTTTATAGTAACTTCTTTATAGAAAAAAAATAATAAACTTTTGATTAATACCAAAGAAAGCAACAAAGGAAAGAAGAAAGACTATAAAACCCCCAGTTATAACAAGAAACAAATAATGGGATTGTAGATGCAAACCTAATTATATCAGTAAATTAAATGTAAATGATGAATATACATGCAACAAGGACTTATATTAAGACTGCATCAAGTGTTACTACAAACCAATAGGGACAGAACAGACTGCCCGATAGACAATTGCACATGTTTGAGCATGAACTTCACCAAAGAGGTCATCCAAATGGTTGTAAACATTAGAAAAACTACTCAATATCGATAGTCTTCTGGGACATGCTAAAAAATGTGCAAAAATTACAAAATGTGATATTGCTATAAATACATATGAATTGGTAAAATATAAAATATTGCCAATACCAAGGATTGGTAAGATGTGAAAGAAAAAGGTGAATAAAGAAATCATTTTTTTAATAATCAGTTTGAAAAACCAGTTTGATAGTATTTACTAAACGTGAATATATGAATACTCTTTGACCCAGAAATACTGCACACCCAAGAGAAATTATTGTTTATGTTCACTAGAAGACACGTACTAAATGTTAACATAAACGTGAGACAATCTGAGCTATATGACTTGTGTTAGGTTTACTTAAGGATGTCATTGAAAGAAGTCTAGAAAGAGTCTTCAAAATCTTAAAGGTGGTTTTTACTGTGTCAACATTTAAGTGATTTTAATGTATTTATACTACAGGGTTTTTTTTACTATATTAGTTATATATGAGCAATGTATAATTTCTAATAATTTGTAAAATAATTATTTTACTCTATATACTTACTCTATAAACAATGTCTCCTTTATCAGAGGCTAAATTAATTACATGGCTAAATACAAAAATTATTTAAAAATTATAAAAATTTAAGCCTCCTTTTTCTTTCTCAATAACACTCATTTACATTTCTAGAAATTCAATCCTTTCTCTCAAGGAATATAATCAGTTTAAATACATGATTGGCACCTAACCAACCACATTATACTTCCATTTTAAAGATGCAAAATATCATAGGCACAGAATATTTTTGTTAGAGCTGAGTTAGTGGCACACTCCAGTTAAAAACTTTACATATATTTCTTTTTCTTAATAAAAACATGAGCGGTGAAAAGCATAGGATAACAGTGGCTCTCTTACAAATGGGAATAAGCTAAAGTAGAGTGAAACCAATGGCCGAAGCCTTGTAAATATTCTAAAATGAAGTAGAATTTCCTCTCTATAATCCTTTATTGATAGGTTTATATATAAGTTTATTAGGTTTATTAATCTTCCTCAACACACTTACATACTATAAAACATCTGGTAAGGAAAAACAAAACACAGTATTTGGCTTAATGCTGGTATAGTAGGATATATATTTCTTATTATATTAGTAACAGACACAGTTCTACAATACAATAAGTAAAAAATGTTTCCTCTTAAAAGCAAAGTTCTCCCTTTTTGGAAATAAATTACCCTGGTGAGGACCATCATGGCGCTCCTGAGAATCGGTAATTCACATCCAATGAATAAACCTCAACTAAAGGGAAAGTGCTTTTACTGGTAAATTTTAAGCTGCCACTTAACTTTGCCTCAGTTTCCTTATTTAAAGGATAAGGAAATATACATTCTTATTTTAAAAGCAGGGTTAATAGTAGTATATTAACTGCAAGTTCGTGAATGTACTGAAACAGATTTAAATCTCTTTAAATCACAAATCCCATACAAATGCTAAATACTGAATGCTCCATGGTTAAATGTAACCCTTATTTACCTTTTATTCACTCTACCTTTGTAGCATTCTCTCAAATAGACCTAAGTATAAGCTAAATGAAAATGCTCAGCACTTTAGTTACCTCAGAAGTAACAATAAAAGTCTCACCACTTTAGTGACATCATTAAATGAGTGTCTCCATTTAAACACAAACTATTGTGGGGGTGCTGGTTTTTTCTTTTCCCTAATGTAAAAGGGCTTAACTTGTTGTGGCCTTTGGGTTAGAATGAGCCATTAGTGTCTTTTCCAATTGTGCAGCATTTATAAAATCAAACATTTTATATTATTCTAGGAGCTTTATTTACTCACTTTTCTGTGAGTTATTTTTAACTAAAGTTTTAACATTTAGTTGTCTTTGTCATTCTTTAGTAAATATATATAATGCACACCTCCTACACATTACTCAAAAAAGTCCACTTTACTGACTGACCCATTATTTGGCATTTTGTGCTTCTTTAGACACTATTTTATATAACTTCATTTTGAATTTTGGCTTGAGATTAGGCATCTTTGAAAGTGAAGCTCTAATTACTGACTTGCATGTAGAGCATAAACAGGAGTAAGTGAACACCTCCCTCAACCCTGCCCAGCCACTCAGTTCTAACCTCATCTCCCCTTCTCTCCTCTTTGATTTGAAACATGTATAGTCAGATCCTATTTGAATATTTGAAGGTTAATGATGTGTTATGTCTCCTTTCTCACTTGGCACCTCTTGTTGTCTCCAAACAGGTTATCTGCCCTCCTTGAGCCACTGTGAACAAAACAAAGTCCCTCAGAATACTTTGGAGACTTTATTAAACCTCACCGGAGGCTATGTTTTAGTGATTTTAGAGAGAGAAGAGAAGAAAGGAAAAGACACACACACACACACACACACACACACACAAATTGATGTGAAAGAGAAACACCAATTGGTGGCTTCCTGTACACTCCTGGATGGGTGCTGGAACACTCAACCTAGGTATGTGCCCTGATGGACAATTGAACCCACGACCTTTTGGTGCAAGGGATCACACTCAAACAAGCTGAGCTACCTGGCCAGGGCTTGGAGATATTTATAAGGACCATAATTGATCTAGACAATGAATAAACCACTTCAGTAGAAAAGGATCTTTTTGTCTTTCTCCAGTTCCTTTCTCTGTCTCTTCTTCCTCTCCCTCTCTCCCTTTCTCCACCTCTCTCCTATACTGCATGATAAGGAATACAGTTGTGCATTGATGAATTATTTGGTGCAGAAAGGGAATTAAAAAAGAATCTACTGGTTACTGAGTGCCAGACATATCTCATTTAATCAAAAGGCTGATACTGATAGTGAAAAACACCGTAAGGCGTGGCATATGGACTGAGATCCATTGAGCAGCATGAAACTGACTTGAATCTCACCTCTGCTGATCATTAACTATATGACCTCATATAGTTACAAATTTACTTAAAACCTACAAGTCTCAGCTTTCTTATCAATGGAATGGGGATAATAAACTCTGACTTCAATCACTTTTTTCCTGACACTTTTACACAACTTTTCAACACATATGTTCCTCAGACAAGATCTTTTATCTTTCTACCATATAGCCCAACTTACTGACAGGTATTATCCACCCATGTATTTTCAATTCCATCTTTATGTCAATAACTTCAAAAAGTGTATGGTTTCCAAACTGTATAGGTATTCCTATCAACCTATTCTACAGCTCCTGAATTTCTTAATAATAACCTCAAATGTATAGTTCTAAAGCCAAATAACTGATCTCCCACCTGGTCCAAAACTGATGCATCTATTCTTACAAATCAAATCCAAGAACCACGCTAAGGAAACACAATAGATATTTAACTGTCTTTTCCACATTGTTGAGCACTCCATACAACAGGCAGAATGATCTTTTAAATTGTAAATATGATTATATTATATCTTAAAATCCAATTATAATTAATATGTTTTGAGTGTTTACTAAATTCTAGGCCTTGACCTCAGAATTTTACATATATGACCTCATTTTATCCATGAGATTAATGTTATTATTATTCTCATTTTACAGCTGAGGAGACTGGAACTCCAAGAGGCTAAGAAACTTGAGCATGGATACACAGCTACTGAGTGAGAGGGCCAACTCACTGAGAGTTCACCTTCCTGACGGAACACTACACTGGCTCACAATAGTGTCAGTTCATTCTTGAGAAAAGAAAAAAAATAAAGAACCTCTATATATCTGGAATGTTCTTATTATGCTTCCCTTATGGTGTTTGTGAGCTGGCTTGTGCTCCACTGCAAGGGCCATTTGTTAAATTTTCAGGAAAATTGAAAGCTCATTGTTAAACATAGTCATTATTAAAAATTAAATTTTAAATGCTTACAATTAAATAAACTTTACTTAAAACAAAGGTAATAAATAGCTACTCAAAACTCAGCACTTACTAATTTTTATGTTCTCGAAGTTGTTTACATTTATTATGTCAGTATGGTGAAAATATAATAAGAAACTACTATACATCTCTTTCCAATTATGTGTTTAGAAATATAATGTTGGTAGCATGAAATTGCTCATAGCTGGAGTATTATCTGCAGAAAAATCTGCAAAGATTACAAGTTGAAGCCTCATTTAGTTTTGCACTCTAGACTTAATAAAGTAATGAAGAAAAACGTCAATAACAAATTAAAAGTGGTGACTGTTGACATTATATTGTGACTTGTACAACAAATTTGAGAAAATTACTTTCAGTATTTGAAAATTATTATTCAATTCAGTAAAATAAAACCTCATTAATGAATGAGTAAAATTCTGACATGTTTATCAGTTTTGTTTTCATTTTGTTCTTTCACATAAATGAAAATATCAACCAACATTTTTGTTGAGATTATACCCTTTCATTAGTTGCAACTATTGCTGTTGGTTGTAATAGATTGGCAAAATTCAATAGTATTCTGTGAGAATCAATTATACAAAGTTAATTTTAATATTATCTTATGTTGCTATATTACAACATTATATATATATATATTTTATATAATATAGCCATCTACAACTGGCTATATTATGTCTATAACATTGCTATCCTCTACATTTAAATATTAAGTACATTTTATGTTTACTAATTGCAAAATATTGTTCAAATATCTAAGGAAATAAAAATCATCCTTGTAATGAATTTTTAAAAATTGATAAATTATTACTCTAAGCTAATTAGATAGCTATAAGTTACATCCTTTTTAAATAATGGAGAATCTTATTTTTCTTTTTTATATAGCCGATAAGTTTTTATAAAACTTATGAACTTAACTATTTTATGTGTTTCAGGGTATTCTGTAAACTTGACATGTACTTGTTTGATATTGATTTTAAGCAAGAAACTAGATAGACAACTTAAGGAGATAATTTACAAATATAGAAAAAATAGATGACAATCCCTAGAAAAAGTAAGTGTTCATTTGACTCAGCAATTTGACTTCATTTGACTTCATTTGGCTGACTAAACGTATTCACACTTTCTGAAAAAGAGACTAGACTAAATTTTTTGAAATGCAAAGAACATATATGTTTTTGTTCCAATAAAGCACTTGACTAATTCAAGGTATTGTACATATTGAATGGCAGTATTGATGGGTAAAATTACATGAGGCAGATATCAGCTCAAGAGAGATAACTTTCCATCAGTTAACCTTGTGGCAGAAAATAGAATGCACAGACTTGATGTATGAGGAGTATCTATCACCTGATGTATACTCAACCAACAGATGACTGTACACGGGACATCCCTGTATAATGGAGGAGGGTTCAGAAGACTGAATGAGCTTGACATAGGATTCATTTCCGAGGGTCCCTTCTATTCTTGAGTGGATTCCAAATGTTTGTATAAATTGTCAAGTCCTCATTTCTAAAGGTATTTTAAACTTTTCTATAAAAGATATGATGATAGCTAAAGATGTTTACAAGTACCTTCTAGCATTTTGACAAAGTCATTAGTTCTATTTTTTTCATACTAAGTAATGCACCTGGTATCTCAAAAGTATTCCAGATGACTAATACTTTATCCTCAAAAGGCTAGATGGGAATCAGATCAAATGTTATTATCCTTATATAAAAATAGACTTATTTTTATCCTCTGGGATTCAACAAGAGACTTGGAAGTTGTCAGTAAACTATGCTTCTATTTTGTTTGAAGCACTTTCAACTCTTTGATTCAATAATCCAGGAGCATAGTATTCTTGAAATAGTTCAGTCTTGGAAAAGTTCACATCAAATAACAAACTTGGAGTTACCGACCATTTATCATAATCTGCACACAATGAGAGAGAAAAACCTGGAAAAAATAAATACCAAATGATATTGGGAAGGCCTGCTAACAGAAAAAAGGATCACCATTACATTCTAAATGTAGACATTTATTCAATAAAAATTATAATTACTAAGTAAAAAAATTAAAAAATAAGTGCATGAAACTGAAACACAAATATTTCATCAATCACAAGAAAATATTAAAACTCTGAAATAATGTGATGACTCAGTGGTGATTAGCAATGAGATTTCATAGTTCTTAAACTTCATTTGATCCTAACATGGAGGTAACTCTAAACCTTAATCAGTTAGAAGGGCATTCCTCTTCAAGAAATGGAAAACCTAAGCAACTGTGGATACACAAATAGAGATATACTTTTCTCACATAACAGAATGCACAGAGGAAAGCAGTTTTCTGTCTTGCCTCTACTGTTTGATATTGTCATCAAAAACTCCACTTCTCTGCATCCTCAATGGGTCAGCTTCTCATTCTCATAAATCATATCTTATGATCACAACCTATCAACCACAAACATCTGTTCTATGACTAAAATTTTGTGCTAAAAATGTTCAGGCATAAAGGAACAGGCTATCAAAAAATTCCAGGGCAACTAGGAATTCAGTATTTTCTATTAGTAGTGAGACAATAATTTTTATTTATTTTTATTAATAAGAAAAAGGCAATACCTTTTCTAGTATGGATGAAGGTGTTTTTATAGAAAATGGAAGAAATAAATGAGTACTTTTGATTTGACAGCAGTTGGTTTGAACTGCAAGGTAGTTCCAGCACATCATCATTCTCAGCTATAGAATCAATATGTTTTAGTTCTGGCATGGATCTCACTGATCACCTGACCCAGCCTCTTACTTTATAGGTAAAGAAACTGGGACACAGACACATTCATTAGGTGATTTGCTCAAGATCATGCATGCCATGATAATGTGGGTAAACAGCAGGCACAGATTGCTAGTAAGAACTACGGTATTTTTTTAGATACCCATAGAGATCTATACACAGACATATAAAAAGACTCACAGTCTAATGGCTGCATTGGAAGGCATCCAGCATATTGTAATGCTGCTGTGATCTGTGTGGAAAACATATTCAGAATTTCTTTTTATCCTCATCCAGATTCTAATACTAGATTTAAATGTTCTGCATTAAATAATTGATTCCCAGTCTTTGCACGTGGAATTAAAAACAGTAACACAAAATAATTGGGAGACATTTAGCACTTCCCAGCATTATTATTGTTTGCCTTTCAAATATTTTTCATTTGGGTTGGTCGAAGCTTTTAAATTTATCTTCAGAAAGGCTGTCTACAGAGGACAAAAAGAACAAGGAGCTATATTTAAATGGTATATTTGTTTAGGAATCCATCTGTAATTGTGCCATATCAAAGTAGGCAGTATTTGCAGTAACATTAACAAATGACATTTTTAAAAAGGCATTAAGAAATGTAAAACTATGTAGACATTTTGGCAGCAAATTGCCTTAAGTTGTAGGAGGTGATTGGTGCAGAATACAGAGGTCAATTCTGCTTGGAAAACATATCCACCCCATAACACAGCCCCAGAGTAAAGCAAAACTACTATATGTGTGAGCCTTGGAATAATAAGCAGTATTTTAAAATAGGTGAAGTAATTTTATAAAACATCATTATATACATGATTTAAGCACCCCCTAACTGTATTACAATGGAGAGCTATAAAACCAGAAAGACATGTTATAGAATCCAAATGACCTGTGAATGGGTTGACAGTCTTAGCCGCCTTGTATATAGAATAGGAATAAAAACAGTACTTGCTTCATTGTGTTGTTGTGAGAACTAAATGAGATAAAGCAAAGCAAATCACCTCACCCAGAAACTAGCATACGCAAAGCACTCACTATTTGTGAACTATTATTACCAAGCCACAGAGTCCTATTCCCAGTAATCAGCTACAGACCCGGAACTCACAGGCACAAAAACATGATACACTGAATCTCTGCACCTTTGGCATGAATAGAGTTCTCATACTTCTTAAACATACTTCCGTGTTTTCAAAGCACTTTGGGGATAGTCATATTTAAGTGGCATTCAACAGTGTCATATTCCTGTCATTCTATTAACTGTCTTTAAACCAATAAGATTTATGAAGGAGGACAGAGACGTTTATTACCTTATTATCCACAATACTTCATGATGTGTAAGTCAAATTTACAATTTGAGCATCAAATATTGTTAGCTATCTTCTATTCTCATTTTATTCCAGTACAGAGGTGTCCCCATTACCCCAGATGTACTAAAAGCATTGGCAAGAATAACATTCTATTTAACTAGCATTGTCATTGGAAATAGTCATTCTCTAAATATAGCACTGCATTGATTTTTTACTACCATGATAAATCACCATCAGTGCTACTTAGGATGTGTGTGTGTGTGTGTGTGTGTGTGTGTGTGTGTGTGTCTGAGATAGAGATAGATTTGGAGTAAATCTATGTGTATGTATTATCTTCCTGCCTTTGTCATCCTAAAATGACTCACCTGTTGGTGTTGTGAAATATATAAGTGACAATCAAGATGTAAAACTATAATTGCCACACATAACAAAGCTGTAGAGGAGCAGATGCATTTACTTTGGTCTGATATGATATTATTGATGTGTTACAATGTCTGCCTCTTTACCTTTGTCCCTGGTTATTTAGCATTTTTGCTCAACTTAAACTCTTAATTTGTATTATTTATGCTGCACAAAATAGCAACTTATATTATTTACCCTTTAGTATTCCTGATATAAACCTTCATGGCTTCTATAAATCACTCTTCCTTGATGATGGGAGGGGCCATATCTTATTCATCTTTGGATCTGCAGAGCTTGGCATGATATTGCTGGTTCATAGTAGATACTAAATGATAATGATTATATTGAATTGAATCATACCATTGTCTTTAGGCAATTGTTTTTACATCCACCCCCTCTGGTTTTTCTAATTGAATTCAGATAATATGAAGTGGGGTTTCAATTGTTGCAGATGGGTGGCATTTCCAACCTTAATTACCAGTGACCTACTGTTATATATACATGTTAACTCTGTAATTTTAATGTTAAACATGATATTGATCCAGAAACCAAAGTGATCTCTTCAGTTGAATAAAAGCCTTAGCCAATATTGTCTTTTTAAAAAATAAACTAATTTTACGCAATGGAATTCTATGCAGCAGAAAGAAAGAAGGAATTCCTACCCTTTGTGACAGCATGGATGGAACTGGAAAGCATTATTGTAAGCAAAATAAGCCAGGCAGTGAAAGATAAATACCACATGATCTCACCTTTAACAGGAACCTAAACAACAAAACAAAGAAACAAGCAAAATATAGTCAAAGACACTGAAATATAGGACAGGCTGACAATGACCAGAAGGGAGAGGGGAGGGAATTTCAGGGGAAAAGGGGAAGGGTTTACAGAAACAAGTATAAAGGACACATGGACAAAAACTAGAGGGGGTGGAAACGGGAGGGAGGTGGGGAGGGCTGGGAGTAAAAGCCAGAAAACTGTACATAAACAACAATTAAAATAAAATTTAAAAAATAAAAATTAAAAATAACTTAATTTATTTTTAAAAATTAATTTATTTATTTTTAAAGAGAGCAGAAGGAAGGGAGGGGGAAGAGAGGGAAAGAAACATGTATTGTAATCTGTGCTGCTATGAACATTAGGGAAAGACAGAAAATGGTCATCAAGGAACACGTATAAAGAACCCATGGACAAAGCGAAAGTGGAGAAGGATTGAGGGTGGAAGGTGGGGGTAGGAGGGGAGGGGGAAGTGATGGCAGGAAAATGGAGATAACTGTACTTGAACAACAATAAAAAAAGAGAGAAACTGTTACAGAGGAAAAATAAAGAAGCATCTATTGTGTTACTTCTTGCATGCTGCCAACCTGGAACCTGGCCTGCAACCCAGGCATGTGCCCTGACTAGAATTTGAACTGGCAACCTTCTGGTTTACAGACCAGCACTCAATCCACTGAGCCACACCAGGCAGGGCAGAGCCTATATTGTTTTGATGATATTATCACACATGAATCTTAAACATATTCTTGATGATAATACAAACTTCACAGTCTAGAAACTCTGGTATAGAAGACAGATAGAAATGTGCTGAGTGTTACATCTCTAATTCATGTATATTCCTTCTAATTCTTTTCTTTTCAGGAAAGAGATTGTGGAAAAGTTTTGGTTTCTTTTAAAGCAGTATTTTCTTGTGAAATTTATAAATTTTATATCAGTTCTAATATATATCAGTGTTGTAATCTTTTATAAATAAATTGGATCAAATACAAAACCAATGATTAAATATTTCATCTAATTTATTAAATTATAACAAATTATCATTCATTTGACTATTTTGTGTCTTAAAAACTAATCTTCAGCACATATTATAAAAGCAATTACATAATAATGAAAATCTAGGCACATTATGGTATAACTTTTATCTTCAAAGTGTAAATTCTAGGGAAGTGATTATGATCAATTTTTAAATTGTTAAACCTTTAATTAAACATTTAATTTTATAAATAAAGAAGCTAAAGTTAAATGTGAGTTAATGACTGTCCCAAATCATAGTTAGTTGGAGGTAGCTAGATTTAAAGCAGACTTTCTTATGTTAGGTCTAAGTATTTTACTCTTAACTCATGTGGCCTCTTTGACTAATACATTTAGAATATAATTAACCAGAAAATGTGTATGGTGCCATTTGCAGGCATTTAGAGCTCTATTACCGACTGTCAGCAGGTACTATCAATGACTATGTAGATAACTGTATATGGTTACAGTGTATATTATCAATCCAAATATTTAAAGACAATATAAACTCTGTCTTATTACAAAAATAACTAAATGTTAAGCAATAAAAAACTTGCTTCATCAATTACAATGATGATAAAAAGAGACACTGAACATGAAAAGAAAATAGTTTTGAGGAATATGTTTGATTTTTAATACCAGAATCAATAGTAAGTATTTGGTATAAATTATTTACATGTTCTTTGTAATATTCCTCAGATAATATTGCTGTTTTTTATTAGCAACACTAAGAGTAATAGCTACCATTTTTGAGAACCTAGAGAGAGCCAAGTTTTACTCCATCTTCCAAGAGATTTACAACTATTTGAAAGATAAACGTGATTGTACTTATTTTACAGAGACGATATTGTGTGAAAAGACTGACTTACTAGGTGAAATAGGATAAAAATCAAGGTATACGTAACAGCTCTATAATACAACCATCTCAAATAAATAAATAACTGGTATTGTTTTTCCAATGTATCATTCTTCCTTCCTGAGTCAGATTGGATCCTTCAGAAAGTGCCAAAACAGAATTTGTGGTACAAAATACTTGTTTTTGGTAATGTGTGTGAAAGTTAACAAAAGAGGGACCAAACTGGGCACCTCAGACTGTGGTGCAGGTCTGACACTTGTGAAAGAGAATCAGACTGTAGGGTGAGTCTGAAAACATCTGAAGTCCGAAGGGGACCTCCAAGGCAAAAATTGCCAGCAGAGGAGTCCTGCATCAAGCAGAAGTGCCCCTGCTCTGTTCCTCTATTGTGCTTGGGTGTTGACTGAAGCTACCCAAAGAGAGCACGTCCTCAGCCCCACTCCTGCAAGAGTTGCAAAGGCACCACAATCTAAGATACCAGTTGAGGCAGGATCTCTCTAAAGGACGACTAGAGAGCTATAAACCTCATCCTTGCCCTCACCCTGCCCAGTAGCCGCCATACTCTGCACAAGTTATGTTAGCGGCTCTGATTCTTAGTCTCCATGACTACCATGGAAACATGGTATACCTTGTATACCTAATACAAGGTGTTAGCCTTTGCCAGTAAATAATTACTAGAAAGCATCTAAGAGTTTACTTGGGTACATAAAAAACACTCTAGAAATATTTCCACAAAAATAAATGATGGGCCTTAAAAAATACCACGTTCAGTATTTTACATATGCTATTTCAACAGATGTTTGCCTGATTTAGGAAGTAAGAATGTGAAAAGGTCTTTCATAAGCACATCATTCTAAGTCTGTCAGTCTTGCTCTGGATCTGCCTTCACTTGTGTCAGGCATAACCCTAATCCAGATGCCTTAACTATTAAACATCTACGGCCAGTCACTAGTACTATGGAAGAAATAGCATCCCAAGGGTAATATTCCTGTTACTATTTTAAATTACCACACTCAATTAAAAAATTCTAAACTGAAGTTCATTGCAAAAGGATTGCTCAACTCCCAAATGAATTGACAACTGTTAACTTAGCCAAATGAGATAGGTCTGTATTTTCCAGTCCTTATCTGGATAATTTAGGCAGAAAATAAAACCAATTGAGAAGGACTGAAAGTTTGTTTATTTTAGAGCTGAGGAGATGATGGGATGATTAAAGTAAAAACTATTCTGTGTAACAAAGAAAGATATGAAAAATATAATGACCATATTTTTCCATCTCCACAACAGTAAAGCAAAGACAAATTTATGCCACCATAAAGAATTTATTTTAGAGTACAAGTAAAACTGTCCTATATTCGGAATTTTTATACTGCAGAATAAGTCACTTAGGCAGTTAAATTTCTTTACATGGATACTTATTGGTTTGTTAATTTATTTACCCATTCATTTGAAATTATTGTTCAGTATTTGGACTGTGTATAATTCTAGGCTTCATAGTAGAAAATCATTAAAGATAGTAAAAAATAAAAGCCTAGATTGCAAGAAGTATCCATTCAGTTTTTAACATAAAATCAGTATTAAAAAGAAGTTAGAGTGACATCTGAAAAAAAAAGAATAGTGAGAATTTTAAAACTTTGTCATATTGCAAAAGCCAAAAATAGCTAGTAAAAACTGTCAGAATTAACTTTTATTTTAACTTTTAAAATAAAAGAAAATCTTATAAAAATTAGAAAAATGTTTAAAGAAGAAAAAATCTATTGAAGTTTGGTAAGAAAGCTCTGGAACATTTAGTCCCTACCCCCATAAACCCAATTTAGAGGCAACTCTGAGCTGGCAACCCACTTCCCTGGTACAGGTTATTGGTACCAGAAGAAGCAGTACAGACCTTATTCTTACAGAATCATGGCTGTGTGTTTTGACTTGTCTGGTGGGTCTCTGAAGGATCATCTCCAGGGTTTGATATGTTGCTTTTGCCTCAAAGCTTCCACAGAAGTGAGGCAGCTTCCCCAGTGGTGTTCATTGAAAGTGTTTAAAGCTAAATGTATGGACCAGGGTGTAATAGCTGTCACTCTATTGTTAGATGTTACTCTAACTTCTTTTTAATGCTGACAAACAAAGGACCAAGAAGCTTGGGAATGAAGAACCTGGGGAAGGAGAAACATGGGAAGGAAGGGCTTTGAAAAGTGCCCGCGTATTCTAGGAAATATAGAAGGTCATGCAAATGCCCAAGTCTGGGTGCATGCATAGAAAACATCTGAGAAGAGGCCATGTTCTGGCCTCTGCCTTCATTTCAGGTTCTGTATGAGTAGGTAGGGAAAGGTAAAAAAGAATTACAAATTGCCTGAGCAGCTTTGCTTAAGAAAATATCAAATCATAGTTGACTACCAAACTGAGGAAACACAGACATCACTGGTAAACAACACAAAGAATGCAGACATATCAAAATTAGTTCAGAAAAGGAACTACACAAACAATGACAAAAACAAGTTGTAACAACAAACTGTGGGGAAGGGACAAATCTGATTTCTAGATTTGCCACATTATAATGTTAAAAACCTCTACCTTTTAACAACAGCAACAAAAATCAAGGCTGTGTAGAAATAAGAAAGCTCATCCCACTCATAGGAAAAATAAAGTTAATAGTAACCTTTACTAAGAAAGCTCTGAAAATACCCCTGGCTGGTGTGGCTCTGTGGATTGAGTGCTGGCCTATGAACCAAAAGGGTGCCAGTTAGATTCCCAATCAGGACACATGCCTGGATTGTGGGCCAGGTCCCCAGTAGGGGGCATGTGAGAGGCAACCGCACATTGCTGTTTCTCACCATCTCTTTCTCCCTCCTCCTCTCTAAAAAAAATAAATAAATAAAATATTTTTTAAAAGCCCTAAAAATAATTTAAAATACTGCCTACAAATGAGGTGGCCTACATAAAATGAATAAATTTCTAGAAAGACAAAACTACAAAAGTGACTCAAGAAACAGAAAATTTGACTACATCGGTAATAAGTTAAAGAGATTGAATTGGTCATTAAAAACTTTTTAGCAAAGAAAATCTAGGGCCATCTGGATTCACTGGTTAATTCTACCAAACATTTAAAAAAAATTAACACAATTCCAAACATTTGCAAAAACACAGGAGAAATGGGAATGCTCCCTAATGAGTTTTATGAGGCCAGTATCACCTTGATACAAAGGCCGGACAAAGGCATCACAGGTAAAAAATAATTAATTAATTAAATACAGACATTTCTTATGAATATAGATACAAAATCCTAAATAAAATACTATCAAAATAAACCAAGTAGCATATAAAAAGGATTATGCACCATGACCAAGTGGGATTTATCCAGGATTACAAGGGTGAGTCAACATATAAAAATCAGTCAACATAATACACCACATTAATAGAAGGAAGGACAAAAACCACATGATTATGTTGATGCAGCAAAAGCACCTGACAAAATTTAACACCTATAAGTATCTATTCAGAATATATATGCAGAATTTATTTTAAAATATATATGCGAACATCCAATAAAAATGTGAAAATGTGTTTAACATCAACGGTCATTAGAGAAATGCAAATTAAACTACAATAAAACACCACTTCACTTTAAGATAACCATAATAAAAATACAAAAGGAAAAAACAGAAAACAAGAAGTGTTGGAGAGTTTATGGAGAATTTGAAATCCTCACATATTTTTGGTAGGAATAAAAAAGGGGGAACCACAGTAAAAGTGTTGGTGGTTCTTTAAAAGTTAAACATAGTATTACCATAAAACTCATTGACTCACACCTAGCTCTGTATCAAAAGAATAAAAAACATATGTTCAAACAAAAACCTATATACAAATATCCAAAGCAACACTATTCAAAATAGACCAAAAAGTGGAAGCAATTCTAATATCATCAACAGATGAATGGATAAGCAAAATGTGGTATATCTATATGATAGATTATTACCCAACCATAAAAAGGAATGATATATGTTACAACACAGATTGATCTTGAAATATCATATTAAGTGAAAAAAGGGAGACAGCAAAGGCCATATATTGTATGATTCTACTGATGTAACAGAAATAGACAGATTCATGAAAAAAGGAAGCAGACTATGGTTGCCAGCAGCTAAGGCAAGGAGAGAGAACAAGTGACTGTTAATGACTGACAGGGGCTGGAAGGAGGGAAAAATGAACAGTGACTGCTTAATATGTAAGAAGTTTCCTTTGAGGTGATGAAAATATTCTGGGACTAGATAGTGGTGGTGATGTTCCATTGTAAACGCACTAAAACCCACTGAATTATATATATTTCAATGGTAAAATGGTGAATTTTATCTGAAGTGGATTTTATTTCAAGTTAAAAATTATAAATTAATGGGAAGAACAAAATGATTCTATATTCGATGTCCTGCAATGACACATAATTCCTACCAAATAGGTGGGACATAAAACATTCTGAAAGAATGCAGGGGCAGAGAGTACCATGGGCTTCAGGAGTGGAAAAGATCACAAGAAAAATCAAAACTGCCTCTAAACTGTCAAAGGTATTGGGGGAAGGTAGCTAAAGGGGAGTTGAGTGAACCTCAAGGAAGCAGGTAGCAATGCATAAGCAAATGACATTCCCCTGTATGAAGTGGTGTAGCTCTGCTACCACCCAAAGAGAGACTCATTTTCTGAAACATAAATGGCAACTAGGTGACTCAAAAACTAAATGTAGTCCATAAATGAAAATTGTTTGGTGGACACAGTTAATCAAAAATAAGAAAATTCGCTTAAAATCTGGATTTTGAACTTCCCTTTAAGAAAGAGTTGCATAATAATGGGCTTTTTATTCTTACATATCACAAATGGATCATCGCAAAGCCATGGAGCAAAGCGATGGTGGATCCTTTCACAAGGAGCCTGCAAACACTCAGTTGCATTACTTACTTCTTAGACATTTAACTTTGAAAAGGGATTACACTTTTTAACATTTCTTTTTACAGTACAATAATTCTAAAATAAATCCACTATGAATAACCTTTCCATGAACCTTAGAGATGTAGATAATAATTTCAAAATTTTGAGTCATTGCACATCCCATAGAACCTAAGGTATTTTGTATTATAGGCATCCCATTTTAATTTTATAACCAAGCAATCCAATGCTCCTTATGAAATGAGCAGATTTATTCTTTCATAATCCCATTTTAAGAGTTTATAGACCAAATGGGACACATGTCCTAGGAAATGTTGATGTGAAAAGGATTTGTTCAGAAATATGAATTTCCTGTGTTTAAAAACAAAATTTAAAGGAAGGATATCTTTTTTCAATCAGTTTTATAATAGAACCCTACACATATTTTTCCACCTTTAAAATATTCCAATTCTATATATATGTAGCTGAACATATTTTTGTTCTGACACAGCTGGAAAAAGCCTCAATTTAGCAATTTAGACTTAGCAAACAATTTGTGCATAATATGGCCCATTTGCTTTTGGTGTTATTTCATCATAATTTCAGAGCCAAAAATACTGCAATATAAAAATCAGCAATTGAGTATGTGCAGTGACTCTAATGAACTGGATTTTCAATGGTGTTTTGTTTAAAATATTATCCAGCCTGCTTAGAATGTATAATTTCAAAAATGTCATGGCTTAAAAGGTAAGATGCCCCTTACTGTGTCTAATTTCCATTACAAATCAAGAGGACACATGTTGTGATATCACTCACAGGCTATGTGAGAAGAACTTAACCCTCTGACCTACCTCACTCTTCCTTCATTCTTCAAAACACTGAATCAACGCTATGCCTGATACATTTATAACTCAATTTGTTTTGGGATTGCACATCTAGATCTTATCCAAGTTTCTCAAATGAAAAGCAAATTATACTTTACCCTCCAAGACTTCTATCCTCTAAATAACAGTTGAAAAAAAAAAAAGAGCCAGACACTCAATTGCATTAAAATTAATCAGTGTGGGCTTTTCAGAATCTTCTTGGTGTGGCCAGTGGCTACACTGAAGCCTCACCTTCTTCAAATGTGGTTCAGCACTAGCAGAGGTTATAGCACACATATACACACACACCCGAGTGAAGAAAGGTGATTTCATAATTAGGACCACCCATCTTGACGTACCAGTGGATATTTGGAGGCTTGTAGCCACTTGACCTTGGAGCAATCATTTTATTGCTTTTAGGATGAATGCCTTTCTGGTGTCTACCCGACTGTGGCTTTGCTTGATTTATTAAAAATGCTATGTGTCCATTGCTCTAGAATGCAGTCAAGTCTGGACTCCACTCTGTATACCATGGTCTGCACTTTTTGAGAAACAAGATTCTTTTCCTTCCTCCATCCATCCATTGATCCAACCATCCATCCACCCATTTATATAGACAACTATCATGTACTGAGAACTTGATAAGTGTCATAGTTTGTGGCAGAGCAAGTGAAACCAAATAAAGTTCTAGTAAGGGCACTGTTTATAACTAAGTGAGAAAAAGAAGAACATCAAAAAACAATTACAATCAATAATGTAACTTTAATGATTGAATAATGCCCAGGATTTCATGAAACCTCAGATATGGAGATGTAGCTTATGAGGAGAATGTGAAGAATGACATCACAAACAAAGAAATGTATGAAAGGAGATTTATATTGACTAGGATTACCCAGGGAACAATGATGGTGAGGATGAGGGGACGAAAGGAGATAGAGGAAAAGAGTATAATTACAATCAAGGCGGTAACAAGATAAAAATATGGGATTAGAAAGGGACATACTGTGTGCAGGGGGCTGCAGGCTTCCATGTGATGCTCAGTTAAAGACTGTGAACCAGACATCACGAGAAATGAGGATGGATAATGAGAAAGGTTTGGACATCTGCAGGCCTTAGACACCAAGCCACTCTTGGACCCTAGAATTCTACTAGATGACAAAAAATAAGCTTTTACACAACTCATATACTTACTGTTTCTCTTTCTGACACATTACCTTAAGCATTATTCCCCATACTTCCTTGATAAAAAGAATCAACTGGAGTTGTTTAAAAAAAATCTAGATTATGAGTTCCTTCTGTTTGGAAGGCTGATACCATATCATTTGGGAGGGCATAGGAAGCAGTATTCTTAACAAGATTCTTATGATCAGACACATTTGGAAAACATTCACCTGATGATTTTTTTAGTAGTAATTTCCATAGAAACATGAAGTGTCAAAATTCAATGCTTTTTAAAAATTATTTTAAATAAAAGAACACTGAGGCTATTAAATACACTGGAGAGAAGTCAGGATTGTACTAAAAATATTTAGTGTGCCATAATCAAGGCAAGATCTAAATTAGCTATTTCAGAATTATATCAAACCATTTTATGCCATTGAATAACCCCTAAATTAATTAACCATAAAACACTGATAACTAGTTTTCCTCCTATACTTTCTTCCTAAAAAGAAATGAATAAAAATACAAAGAAATGATAATTTTATCACTTTATAAATTCCAAAGATTAATTTCTATGTCCAGTCTAATTTGTGTGATAATGACATTCTGTCAACCTTAATTTTTGTTCTGAAATTTCAGTTGGCTATGGTATATGTACTCACATTTTTCTTTATGCTTTGCTAGGAATTCTTATAATAGGTGACATTTTAATCCAGAGGTGATGGACAAAATATATCTGTGATATAAGCTGTGCAATACATTCATATAGCTCCCAAAGTACCTTGCAATTCATCTACATGACAGCTGTTATTGAATCTTAAGATCATTAGTGCAGGAAATTTGGCAAGGACATAGGACTGAGTTATAAATATTGGCTTCAGATGTCATTTTAGGACAGAGTTAGATTCTCTCAGGATGTAGTAGCATGGATTATATGAGAAATCTCAGTTGAATTCAGTTACTGGTGAGAGTAATGAATTAGACCAAAGGGGAAGCATAAAATATAATTTGAATTCATGTTGCTTTTGATTTTAAAAGTTTTTGAAGCAAAGTTGAAGGCTCTAAATTTTTTTATTTTTATTTTTTGTAACTTAAAACTTGTCTAACATGAGGCAAGTTATTTAACTTCCCTAAGACTCACTTTCTTCCTGAGTAAAATTTGAGTAGATGGATTTTTTTTTTCCACAGTGCCAATCATGCACTAAGCTCTTCTCCTTCCTCTTGTTTTTTGTATCTCTCTCTTCCTTTTCCCCTCATGGTTCTTTTCTTCTCAGTCTACTATGATAAGTATTATCATTATTTTTACACATTCTGTGACATGGTTCCTTTCCTCTGTTTTCCAAAGATCTTCAGTTACTTGAATGTTTTAAAAAATTTCATTGTAGCTGCTAGACTAGCCATATATAGGACAAAACAATGTATATCAGCTCACTCCCCCCAGAGATGTACATTTTGAATAATAAATGCCATTTATTCAAACACCTATTTCAAAAATTATTTGAGGCTCTTTATAAAATTACATGCCTTCTGACAAACAAAAAATAAAAAGGTGATAAAAATAAGGAGGAAAGAATGAGATGAAGTCAGGGGAAAATATAAGAATTTGGACTGCAAAATACCTTTGCTTTTCCTAGAAGGTAATGCATGTAGTAATAATGATAATTATAATAACAGAAAGGGAAAATTATGTTTCAGAAGTTACAGAGTTGGTAAGATTGAATCACATAACAAGCACAGAAGGTAAGGACAAAGCATAATCACTGTTATTACTGACAAGAAAGAATTTTCTCCTTTTGTCCCTGTTAAATGAGTAGTCACAGAGGACAATGGCCTAAGCGTTTCCCCAGTAAATGACTGAGTTCCAAAGGACTCTGACTACCAAGTATTTTGACCTTGAACATTCGCATTAGACCTACATAAGTATCAAGAAATGCTCTTCTATGACTGGTCAAAACAACCTGCCTCCACTATAGACCTTTGTGATGGTCTGACTTGAGTTAAGAGTAAGTTTTAGAGTGTCTTAGAGAGATGGCTTCACAGAATATTTTTCAACCCTCAACAAATTCCACAAACCCTGGTAAGAAATGTAGTGCAGTGTATTAAGGCTATACTCTGATTATCTGGCCAGCAGGAATAAAAAAGCATGTTAATATGACAGTCATAGGACTAACAGTTCATCATGAACAGTTAGGAACTAACCAGAACATTTGAACAGTTAAAAACTCATTCCATTTCTACATGCAAATGCACAAAATAGATACACATGTCTGAGTTAATATTATCCTCAGGAAAATAATTTCAGCTTTTCTCTAACCCACAAGAGAATGGCTTGTAATGGTTTTAAATATAATGTTGATATTTTAAAACATATTTATTTTTTTAAATATTCTATTTAACTTTTAGAGAGAGGAGAAGGTTGTGAGAAAGAAAGGGAGAGAAACATCAATGAGTGGTTGCCTCTCATACCACCCCCTACTGGTGACCTGGCCCACAACCCAGGCATGTGCCCTGACTGGGAATCAAACTGGAGACCTTTGTTTCACAGGCCAGCACTCAATCTGCTGACCTGCACCAACCAGGGCTAATATAATGTTGATAATTTTATAACTTAAAGGAAGTTTATATTTAGTAACTGATTATATATATATTTATATGTTGTGTGTATATATCACCTTAAGAACTAAACATTTCTCTGAAGAAATATATAACAATGTATGTATAACTATGTAATACAATCTTTGAAAAATGCATCAGGCAATTCTCATGATCTTGGTGTACCTGTTAAAATGCACCAATGTATCTGTACTTAACACAAATGCGTGCTCATTAAGAAAGGTGGCATCATATTGTGGAACATGCTGGGAACTGCAAGTAGAGATTTATGTTCTATTCCCAGAACTGACATTAACTTTCTGGGTTACCACCATCATCTTAGGCTAAGTTTTCTCTTTTGTAAAATAAGATATTGGTTACGGGTATATTCTAAGTCCCTTCTTTCCTTCTCTACAAAGTCCAATAAGTTCCCGCTGATTTTAACTTTTAAGTAACTATACTTCATGCATTTTAAAGTTTTATTTGGTTACTAAAACAGCCATTTAAAGATTTTTTTCAGCTCTCACCAACTATAAATGGTAATTGTCTGTACAAACAGAAATGAAGTAATGTTCAATCAACAAATCGCTAAATGACTACCTAACAAATATCCTTACTTTGCATCAATAAGCAAAACTGAAAATAAAAATAACTCATATCACTGGAGATATACATTATAATCCTCATTTTAAAGATATAAAAACTAATGACCTGAATATTTAAATAAATTTCAAAGATCATATATATACTAAAAAATAGTTTGTGTTTTGATTTTTCAACTTCATAATTATGATTTTTAAAATAAGCCATGCTATTAATGGCATGGATAGATGAGGATTATAAATGGTAGATGATAGAAAGATGACAGTTGGGTAGGTAAGTAGATAAATAAATACATAGATAACCCAAAAGACATTTTGAAGAGCAAAAGAGTACTTAGTGATAAATCTTTTCAAAATTATAATTTGAAGATTTTTAGTTTTTTTTTACAGAAAGACTATATCATTCAGACATGAAAATCAAATCACTAGTCCGATAAAACATGTTTTTAAAAACCCCTATAATGTGAAAATGCTGAATTTAATTACAAGTGCCCATTGTTAGAGGTCCAATTCATCATATTTAACTTTACATCATTGGGGAGGAACTATATACATCACTTTAGTTGTCTGCCATGACATTCTGGAAATTGCCAGATAGGCCTACAAAAAGGAGAAGAAGACCTTTAAAACCAATGGTATGGTAAGTTGCTAAAAGGGCCCCTGGTTCAGCAGATACTGGTCTCAGACATTTGCTTTGTTACCATTTTTCTAAGTAGAGACATAGACAACATGGACGGCATTCAGGACACACTACCCCAAAATATGGCACCTTGGACTATTGCATACTTTTAGCTGAAGGAGTCTGAAAAATGGCAGGTACAGGGAGAATTTTCTGACCTTCCCCTAAAGCAGGTCACAAAACATCAGGTGAGCGGTAGAATGAGGAATAGTGCATCCTTAACTCTGAAGACAAGGGGGGCAGAGAGGAGTCTGAATGTGCAGCTCTTAAGTAAGTCTCCCCAGGTTTACTACATGTAGTTCTTACCTCCTTTTTTCTCTGCCACATTTTTGCATGATTTTCCACCTGTCATCAAACATAAATGCACTCAGGGTTAACTATTTCTTCAGGTATTTATTGCCTTGTGAAAGCTCCCATGTCACTTAAAATTTATATTGAATAAATCTGTATGCTTTACACATGCTAATCTGTCTTTTGTTACAGAGACCTGCCTGAGAACCAAAGGGTAGGAATAAAAACATGTTTTATTCCCCTACAGCATGATACTTCAGACTTGTTCCCATCATTTGTAAAATGTAGAGATTGGCCAAAATAGTATCTGAGCCCCTTTCCAATCAATAACATTCTAAGATTTTAGTAAAACAATTAGTTGTGTAATAGTTTGAAATGGAAGAGATAAAGAAAGGAAGGGAGAAAGGCTAGGGTAATATTTAGGGCAAGAAAGACCAAATTTTACAATAACAGTGACTCTCTTCCAGACTTTTCCTTAGGAGGAAACACATCTCAAAACAACAGATGCTGGCCCCAGTGTGAGTGAGAGAGACTTAACACCTGTCTCATTCTTATGTCTTATATCACCTTGCATAAAAACCATGATAGTCTAAGAATTTCCATTAATCTAAAGTAGTAAGGATTTGCAGTTAAACATATGTACTATAAGCTTTTGTAAGTTATGTTTTAAAATTGGAGTCAATGTCATTATACAATTTCAACTCCGGAATGTGAAGAAAATGAACTGCTCTACATTTCCAATGATATCTTTCTTTTGAAAATGAGAATCTAACTTCTCAGTAGTACTAACCTGTTTCCTAAAGTATTAGGGAAAAAAATAATATCTTAATGCATTTCTATAGTTCACTGTTATACTTTCAAAATATCGCCCGATTAACATGTAAATTATATGGTATTGATAAGGATTTCTACTTTTTTTCAATCTTTATAAATAGTAACAGTCAAGATAACCAGCACTGAGATGATCTCAACTTGAAGAACTTGGGGAGCCTAAAAATATTTCATGTTTGTTAGGTTCTGAACATATGCATTTAAAAATAAATGTCTGGAAGATTTAAGACCAAAAACAAAACAAAATCAAATTAAACAACAATCACAAAAATCCATAAGCATCCCCATCAAAGACTTTCAAATGGTCATCAACACCACCCACCAGCATAATTCAGGGCTGGAGGGTCCAGGACTCACAGAGAAAGGTGAGTTCAGGTTAGGAGAGTAGACACTATTATCCTTTGCAAGAATTTGAAAAGGACAATTACAATGAGCTGTTTTTGACAATCATTTTTCAAGATTCACATTTCAAAACATTTCAGAATGAAATATTTATAGAATGCTCATTTAACTAATGACTATTTGACTTTATTGCTGTAATTCCCTTCAGTGTGTGATTAGCATTGAGGATAAAACAAAAACTTTAAACTGGACAACCAGACCTCTCTGCTAACCACAGACTTACATTCTTTTGCTATTTATACTGTCTGTTTACTTTTTGCATTTCCTCATCTTGGACAGGAACTTTCTGCTTCTAGTCAATTTCACTCTTATTTTTGGCACATAAGTAAATTTTCCAGTACTTCTGGAAAATGTTACATCTAACAAATTTTTAGAAAAGAGATGATAGAAACATTCCCATTGGGATTTAATAAATTGGGTGGTGATAATTGTCACTCTTGTCCCAGGAGATGCTCACACTAACCAAATACAGCTCTCCCAATTGTCTGTAGCAGACAGGCCACAGTAGTAAAAGGTACTTCCTGTAGCCCTATTCAAAACCACTCTCCATTACTACCACCCCATTGTTTAAAACATAAATGGCCCCCAAGGTTAGCCTGGCAACAATTCATACAGAGTCCAGTGCCCCACCCCCTCTGAGTTTTCTGAATCATTCATTAAGAATTTCCGATAATACTACAGCCTGGAGAACTGAACTCTGGCCTCCAATGAGTACAAAGAACTCTGGTCTCCGGTCAGTTACCAAATTCTTTTATCTTTAATCACTTTATGCTATTTAACACTGAACTTTATATTACCTCTTTTTTCCCCCCAAAGGTGGCCAAAAGGTAAGAGACTACTTTGTTCATAATAAGTTAAAGCTCTTATGATTTAAGTATACTTTGTTTAAAGGCAATCTAAGAATTAATTCCCAGATCCACAGTCACCCAACATCCTCATTTAATATGGGTGCAAAAAGATGCCTCATTCAAATTTCAGCTCTTTCTGCTATCATTTTAGTTAGTGCTTTTTATTTTATGTACAGGCTGATTAGAAGTAAATTTTACTTGTTCTATTGCTCAAGCAGAAGAAAATGCCCACACCAGTGTAGCCAAACTAAAAATGAATGGGAAAGTATAAATAGAGCTTGTGGAGGCAGGAAAGACCATTTCCGTTCAGTCACTCTCAATTTGGTCCTGACTGTATTATGACAAATAACTCTGCTGTCTCAATCTATGGAAAGTACTGCCACTGAAAAACACCCATGTGGCTTTTCAACAGAGCACCAAAGAACAATTTTTCCACCAATATTTTTGAGGAACGCCATCCATCCCAAAAGTGGTTTTCTATCTCAGAAACTTCTGACCTCAGCCAACATCTTTAGTTGAAGTTTGCACTTACTGCTCCCAGCACAAACGTGACGATAAACAAGACTCTTAAGTCATTACAAAGGAAATGCCTGGGACCACTCTGGTGTCTGTTTCAATGCTCTTTGGCTTCAGAGAGTAACTCATTAAGTATTGCTAAACTTTTCTAATGTGTTGGGAAGGTGACAGGTTAAATAAAGATTATGATTTACTCTTTGATAGGAATCTAATTCTAAGTTAATCATTTTGCCCTTTTAGTTTACATGGAGCAACTATAACTTCTTTTGCATACTGCATTCTTGAATCGAACTCAAACTGAGATGGAAATAAAGCATTATAAATCTTTCATGCTATCTTCTAAAAGTTTTATAATTTTATACTGAAATGTATGATCCAGTGACTTCTGTGTAAGGTGTGAGATTTAGGATGAGTTTTAGTGCCTGGTGAGTATATCTGTGACGTGACCCCAAGTGCATGATGAATAAAGGAAAGAATCAATACATTGAACTTCATCAAAATTAAAAATTTTTGCCCTCCAAAAGACCCTATTAGGAAGATGGAAACATCAATACAAACTATAGACTACCAGAAAATATTTGCAAACCACACAACTGACAAATAACACCTAGAATATAAATAACTCTCAAAATTCAATATTAAAATAATAATCTAATTAGAAAATGGGCAAAGGACGTGAAGAGAGAGTTTGTCAAGAGAGAGATATAAACAGCAAATCAATTCATGATAAAATGTTCAAAATCAGTAGCCATTAAAAAAGCAAATTAAACAACAATGAGCTAACACAATACACCCACCAGAATGACTAAAATTTTACACGTCACAACACAAAATGCTGGCCAGGATGTAGAGAAACTGGATCTGTCACTTACTGCTGGTGGAAATGTAACATGATAGACCCACTCTGGAAAACAATTAGGTCATTTCCTACAAAAGAAAACATACACATATCATAAAATCCAGCAATGGCATTCCAGTGCATTTATCCCAGAGAAATAAAAACTTTTGTCCTCACCCCCCAAAACATGGGCATGTTTTATTTGTAATAGCCAAAACCTGGAAACCACAGAAACATATTTGAAGAGGTGAATGATTAAACAAACTGGTACATCCATAGCTGGAATAATACTCAGCAATAAAAAGGAATGGACTATGGATATATACAACTCATACTGCTCTCAGGACATTATATTGGTTTTTTTAAAAGCCCATCTAAGAAGTTTTTATATTATATGTTTCCATCTATTCAACATTCTTAGAATGACAAAGTTGTAGAATGTAGCACAGATGGGTGATTAGCAGGAGATGAGGAGGCTGGCAGAGGATGGATGGGTGTGACTATAAAGGGCAGTACAAGAAAGGTCTTTGTGAGGATAAAATAATTCTGCATCTCAACTGAGGTAGTCATTACAAAAAACTGTACATGTGATACAAAAACATAGAATTATATAGATAGATAGATATACACACACACATATGTACACATATATATATTCACACACATAAATATATACATACACATTGTACTCATATCAACTCCCTGTATTTTGTTTGTACTATAAATAGGTAAGATGTAACAATTGAGGAAAACTGGGTTAAGAATTAAGAGTACACGAGAACTCTCTGTGCTTTCTTTTTAATTTTCTATAAGTCTATAATTACTCTAAATTAAAAATAATATTATTAGAAATTCACTTTTTGCACAGGTTACTGGATAAACTAATCATTCTTTTAGATTGAAAGTAACTGTCAAAGTTATTACATAGACTTTTATGATTTACTTGGCATACTTTTTGTAAAGATGAAATCTTTAAATGATGTTATTTAAAACTAAGTATAATACTGGACTTCTCTTACTTACGGTTGTCTGCAAGCTATATAGCAAACTATATTGAGAGAGGGAAGTAATACCCTTTACCCTCCCCATTCAACATGGTCCACATAGGGCCTTGCTTCCCATTTGCCAACACTGGCACCTGACATAGGCCGGCTACTAAAAGACTTTACTCTCCTGACTAGAGTGACGGATTCAGTCTTGAGAAATGTGACCCATACAGATCAACCTAAGTCTTTCTAAGTTTAATTGATGGACTATTTAAAATGTGCTCTCATTTTTATTTATTTTTATAATCATTGACCATTTGTGTATAGATTTGCAGGTTTTGATCACATGGAAAGGGTAGACTAGAGAATTAATCAACAGGCTAGTATCATCTTGCATCAAAGAATCTCTTTCTTTCCTTATTATTATTTTTTAATGAATGCAGTTTGGGTCTCTGCCACCTTCACCCCAAGGTTCTGATAAGTATACAAATGAATAAATATATTGGCAATATTCTTTTACTTATTACATAAAAATTTTTTATTTGAAGAAACTAAAGAGAAAAACCATGTGCCAATAATCCTCATTTCTAAGTGAACTGGGAAAGAGTATAATATTAAATTCAATTAAGTATATAAAGTTGCTGATATTTGACTGTTTTCTGACTTACAAAATCGCAGTGTCATGTGATTCCATCAAATAGGTCAACCTGATTAGTAGTCACTATTTAGTTAACTAATTTGTTGTTTAATTACTTATGGATTTATTTATTCTTGCTTTTTTCCACAAATACTTGAGGCTACATTTTCTTAAACATTGGGAACTTCTGAAATACATTCTATTGATTACCTGGTTTAAAACAAAGTATATTTCAGAAGTCTTACTATATTTCCAACATAAATGTCAATATAAATCAAATGAGAACTTGAATTAGAACAATATTTAGCACATGACATCATGGAGATAGAAGTTTTCTTAAAAATAACTGCAGAAGCAAACCCTCAAGTCCTCTGTTATCACATGGGCATGATTTGACTTCATTTACTGTCTCTCTGTTAATACAGTGTTTTAATTCAAGAATATTTTCATGCTTGTCAACCTATAAAGAAAACAGATACAGCATAATTTTAAGAGAATGTTCTGTATTTTACACATGAAATGTTAGCTTCAAATGAAAATAAAATTTTAAAATATTGATTCTATATTCACTGGACTTCTTTTTATTTATACTGACAAAATACTTCCAAACAGTCATTTACTTCATAAATATAGCCTTGCCTCTGTTTTAAATAACTTCCTCTTTTCTGCAATATCTTGGCCTCCCACTGACTAAGTTGCATTTTTTGAAACTTCCTCAAATTTCTTGAAAGCCATCCTTCCATGGGAAAAAGAGGAGGAATTTAAAGGAAAAGGAAAATGTTTTCCTGAATAGTAGATCATCTTTGAGGTTCAGAGCTACATCCCATGACAGTTTAAAGACCCAGAAACACAGTCAGAATGTTTATTAGCACATCATAACATGCATAAAAGGATCTTTCAATTTTTATCAAAGTTTGTATATGTGTGTTTAACACAATTTATTACCTAATCTGAAATCGAAAACTAGAATTAGTATACATAGAAAGGAAATTGCATAGGATTTGATGTATTTCATACTTTCCATTTTATCAGAGTAAAAAAGAAAAAGATTATTTTGTTTGTTGCTTTTGCTTTTGCTGTTATATCTAAGAAGGTCATGAAGATTTACTGATATGCTTTATTCTAAGACTTTTATAGTATTAGCTTTTACACTGATCCATGGTGAGTGGTGAGTGAAGTTTTCTATATGATGTGAGATAGGGGGTTTGTAGCCTTTTAAGGTACACCATATGGATATGTGAGCCACCAGAAAATAATGACAAAATAAATTGTTTTATTGAGATTTATGGCACTTTAACTTAAAAAAAGTTACTAATATGAACTTTGATGTACATGTTGATATTATGAAACTTTTCATTAATTGATACTACTCTGGAAATATGCCATATTTCAATTTAGTAGATGCATTAGAGCTAGTTTGCCTTCCTGATTAACTTCTGTTGATCACTTTAGCAATAGTCCACCAAGTCTGACAGTGACTAGGAAGCATCTAAGGCCGTAATATCTAAAATGTCTATTGGTACTTCTATAGTCCTCAAATACAGAGGTAAGGGAGTGAAGTTCTCAACCTCCCCTGTGATAATAGCTCCTCATATTTAAATAGGTTTTCTATTTCACACAGCATTTTTCACCACAATATTTTATTCAATCCTACTACTACCTTTGAGGTTGATAGGACATGTACTTTTTCATCATCTTACACATAAGAAAACTGAATCTTTGCAGAGCTCAGTGGTCTTTTAGGTCCACATGACAAAAGTTACAAATCAGTATCTGAAACCCAGTCTTTGGACTTTGGGCAAGTTTTTTGTTTTCTTCACCTAACTGTGACAAAAGAGTATAATTCTGTAGAGAATTTATAACAGGGGTCTTTCTAAAAATTATTTAACTCATTACTGAAAAAATCATGTTTAAAAAGTGATAAAAGCCATAAAGTGCCATTTTTTCCTCTCAATAAGTGGGCAATGCATATTTATTAGCTTTTAGTATAATATTTTATAACAAAACAGCTGCTGAAACAATGAATTTTTATAAGAAGCACCTCAGTTGGTGTTTTCCTCTTCAATGTGATAAAATAAACTTTTTGTGATATAATTCATCTATTTCAGCTGCTTCTAATAAATATAAGCATTAGCAAAAGGGTGTTCAAGAGGACAACTCATGGAATAAAATCACATTATCAGTACAGTAAAATAAAAACACATGTTGGTTATCGATTATTTTTATTCTTGTGTATGCCTGGTGATAGTGAACAATAGTTTTGAGATGCTTTGAAAGAGACCACAACTAGGTGTGTCTTTATTGAGCCATGTAGTATGGAGAGTCATCCTTAGCTCATGGTTGAATCGCACAAATTAACTGAGCACCTTTCATGTACATAGTCTTGTGCTAGATATTATCATAACCATATGAATAAGACATGGTCTCTATCTTTTCATTTACAATCAGAGAACAGTGACACACATGTATGCAGCTAACTGGATTATAAAAGAATACGCCATGGCCAAGGTAATAAGCTGCCCTGCAAGGTAATGAGTTTCCTCTCCCTGGAAGTGGTAAGCACATGCTGGCCTTCCCCTCAATGGCACTGTTACAACAGGGACTGATGCATGGGGACATTGTAACAGTGAATCATTTCTAAGAGCACTTCCAATTTTAATATAAGCTCTAAAATAATACAGTTTGCAGTTAAAGCTGTAAAATAAACCCCTTCTCAAAGAATTTGCTAGCTGTTGTATTAATGTTTTTTTTCCCTTCTGCTTATG
The DNA here is from genome assembly GCA_004024845.1 of Tonatia bakeri. Taxonomy (NCBI): domain Eukaryota; kingdom Metazoa; phylum Chordata; class Mammalia; order Chiroptera; family Phyllostomidae; genus Tonatia; species Tonatia bakeri. The sequence goes on from PVIA01004480.1 coordinate 115,808, forward strand.
ATTTTCTTGATTCATTATTCATGTGTGCTGTGCAACATTTTTATTACTTCCAAATGAAACATTTTCTACCAGAGAAATAGCCTGGCATGCTTTTGTAGTAGGAGTTTCATCCAAGAAAAGTCCTACAGTTATTCCTTGTGACTTTCTTTTGCTTTTTCTTTAAACAGCCCTCCGACGATGTCCGATAATGCTGGATCTTCCACCAGATAATTTTGTAGATAATGCTGTCACATTACTATTATACACTGATCAAAGAATTGTACAAAAACTGAAATATGTTGTAATTAGGAGATGAAAGCCTAATTAACAAATGCAAAATAAATTTTAGGGAAATTTAAAGTATTATTTGGCACTGAACAGTACAATACAAAGTATGTCCAATTAAATAGCATCCAAAAATGCTAACAATGTGTTTTCTAAAAGGTGAAAAGGTTAATTGCATTATAAAAGGAATTTCCAAAAGAATGCATCATCTATTTTACATTGAAACCTCAATTTACTATGGCAGGAGGCCATATTACTGAACTTTGCAGATTAGCAAGTAATTGACCAAACATTCAGAAATAGTTTTTCCTAATTGTTGGTTGTTGGAGCAGTATATATTATTATATTTAGCAATTCTAATTAAGTGTAATAAATTAAGGTGATCTCTGTTATGAAGTAGATTTTTATTATACACTTGTAAGTTAATAAACATATGAATTTTCTGAAAGATTCTTACGATTAATTTTTTCATGGTTGATATAAAACTGCTCAGCCATTTGGAGGTAATGAATATTTTAAAAAGTGTTTATGTTAGAAAATGAGAATTACTGATTAGTATTCATTCTAACAATAGTCACTTCTCAAACTATGAACTGAATACCTCTTGATTGTGGGTTATGGTGATATGTAGGAAGCTGAATTAGTGTATACAAGTAAATTGGCCTTTTTTCTGTAAATCCACTGAGTTTTTGTTTGTTTCCATTGAAAGGTTCTATTTGTCAACTTGTACAGTTTTCAAAGCAATAGAAAGCCCATGAGGAATGATGAACTCCACATGACAACCAACAGTAATAAATATTCTCTCTTACACGTGTTCTCTTCAAAAATGCATCATCTCTTAACTAAAAAAATACTAAAGCAAATCATAAACTTTAAAGTGCTAATGACATGAACATTACAAAATGTGTGTTAAGAAAGGCAGGTCTGTGAAAGTCCTGTTTAGCCAACACAGTTTGTATTGATTCCAACTAACATTCTTAGAACCCATTTCCTATCTTTCAGTGTCCATGAGATATATATATCTCTCTCTCAGAACAGTGGTAATAGCTTAATGTAATCTGTACAGGCGCATTCTGTCTTAGATAACATGTCATAGAAATAATTGGTATTTACAAATGTCTATATATATGTGAAAGGCTAATACAAGATTTGGGAAAATTTTAAATGGTTCTTATATTTAGAACCTGATATATAATCACTGTTTTAACAGGCAGACTGTGATTAATTAGTTCACAGACATTTTAAAATTCATTAAATAAGTAGTAGACCAAATTGAATGAGGAAGACACTAAAATTAAGTTCTTATTATGATTCTTCTCTTTTATATCAGCATATAATCTTCCGGCTTTTATAAAACTCAAGTCAAAATAGCTCAAACTATAAAGAAAATGTTTTGGCTCATGTGACCAAAATATTCTGAACTTCATTTTCTACTTTCAGCCAAAAGCTGACTTTGACAATTCAAATATTTTAATCAGAACCCCTTCCTCTCTCCAGTTCTCATTTCAGCCTCCTCGCTGTTAGCTCTGTTCTTAGCAATTTTCTGTCCTTGCAACCTGACCTTGGCTCGCAGCACCTTCCGGGGCCTCTCTTCTTTCTCATCCACTCACACAGAGAAGAATAAGAAAGTGTCTTTTTCCAGAAAGGTTAGAAAAGACCACCACTCAATTCCTTGGACACATTTGCAGCATAAGCCCTGAATCAAGCACTCTGGCCAGAGACAGGGATGTGGTAATAATCTTAAACCAACGAGATTTTACTTCTACCTCCGAGAAGGGGTTCAACTTCCTCTGAAATATACAGGCTGCGTGAGGAAGGACAAAACCTCAACAAAAACAGTGATGGAGTTTTCTCAGGAAGAAAGGGGGATGGAGACTGGCTGGCCCACAGGTAATGTACATGAAACTTGTGTGCACATCTCTACCTTTCTATTGATCCTCTCCTTGCTTTTAAGTAATTAATAGAAAAGTCATTTTTGTAAAGGTCAGAGACCACATAATGAGTGAGGCAATTATCCCCACTCCTCCCATCAAGAGCTCCTTTACCAAATGTGTTTGTTACAGGAAGTTGCCTCTGACCTCATTAGTGTTCCAACATCCATGGAAAACGACTGAAGAACTTGCTGAATCCCAGTCCCTTCCATAATATACTCCACTGGCTAATCCTTAAATAATAATCATAAATATAAGGGGTATGTTTCCAAATGTAAATAGAACAAAGTAGAAATTCACAGAGCCCCTCCACTAGTTAAATCATATCCCACAATTTTCTTATCTTTCTAAAGAAAACTGCAGACCTTGGTTCCTTAATTGCAGGTCCTATGGTTTTATAATTGGGTTCCTGAGCCAATTAACATGAATCCAAATATGAGTCAGTGGACAAATAAAATATGTGAATAGACAAAGATACAGTTTATTAAGTTGGCATTTAGAAGTTTGTGGACTCAGGTTGCCTCTATCAAAATTATATGTGATAGGTCTCTACTAAGTAGGAAAGAGGTCATTGCATAATCTGGAACTGTGCTAGATATCTTCTGATTGCCTCTTCCAGTTCATGTTCCACCTTTCTTAATCCTGGCCTGTAAGCCAGTGTCTAAGTGGTATAAACTGCATCCATAGCCTTCACCTCTGATTTCTGGTTAGGCTTGGCCATTAAAAGACACCAGTAGGAAATAAGTAGAGGGATGGAGAAGTATTTCATGGAAATTCTTCCCCAGCTCTCTCTCTCGTCTAATAACTCTTCATGTGTTGGCTGTGTTCTTCTATAAAATTCCACAGCTCTTATTAGGTAGCCCTTCCCAACACAGCTGTCCTCTATGGTTCCTGTAACTGCACTTTCTCCTAACCCCTTCAGTCTGAGGGATTTTTGAGAGCTCTCCACTGTGACTAGCTTCAGGGTTGGACTGTAGGATTTCTTTAGCCATGCACACATTTTTGTACATAGTCCACTAACTAAGCTCACTCCAACACACCTGGTAAAATATGCCATCCATTCCTGCTAGGACCACAGCTAACACCAGGGTCAACTGGGATATGGGAATAATATAGAAAAAAAACAAGTAGTGCTCAGCAAAAGCAAGAATGGGCTGACTAGACGAGAGAGAAACATTAAGAAAATATGAGAAATATAGTTAAATCACCAAGAGAGGACCAGATGATGGAGCCCCAAATCCCAGAGGATTTTAGAGTTTGGTTGACAAGAATAAAAGAACTAGAAATGTTTTGGGGGATGACCAAGGCATGTTGAAAATATCATTTCATGGCATGTCTTTTGTTGTTGAGGGTAGACTGCTAATAGGAAAGACTCAGAGATGGGGGAAAAGCTTTAAAGGCTTCTAAAGACACCTGGGCAAAGACTGATTATATATATTTATTAATGCCATTGCCTATATATATATATATAGGCAATGGCATTAATAAAAAGGAAAGGTGAAGAAAGACAGATACATGGAATCTTTCAATTATGGAGAACTAAATTAGGAACATGCTAAGAGGGGTACAGAGGCCAATCAAATAATTTATTACCCAAAGAAGGACACCTTGGAAGTGATAAAAGTTCCACTGAAACTTAAGGCAAGACAATAGATATATACTAGGATTGCCCATATAAAACAGGAACATAAAATCGATGTAAGAATAAACACAGTATCTCAAGAGCAAAGCATTTCCAAGCAAACTGGAGTTCTTTAGGAAATTATTGTATTTGGTGGAGACAAGGAAGTTAAGCAATAAAGCCAATTATGTTGGAATGGGTGAAAGAGATAATAGGTCATTTTTTAACATAAATTTGGAAATGGCAAGATAGCATTTGATACTCTAAGACCAAACTCGTGGTCAGTAGTGTACACAGGATGACAAATATAGATTTTAATCTTGTCAGCATACAGAATGAATCTGTTCTACCAAAGAGATAATTTCCATGGCATAAATTCTTTTCCTCTTAACTATTTATGTCTGTGAATTATTTCCTCCACTACAGTCTAAGATCCTTCAGGCCAGGGCCAGCTTCTGATTCACTTTTGTAAATTACCAGGCTTAACACAGTGTTGTATATCTAAAGATACAAATAAACGTTAGTTGAGTTAAACACTTGTTTTATTTAGGCCACTTCAATAGCGTATCTATTACTGTGTCTCTGTGCTGCCACTACTCTGACATAACTTATTCTTTACCAAACAAATCTTGCTCTGGTCAATCTGTTTTGCAGTCTAGAAATGCAAATAGTCTAAGAATCAGTGTCTAGCCAAGGAATAAGCTATGGCAAAATTCCTATGTTACTTGAAAGCAAATGAGAATATAAATTAACTGTGTTGCACAAACAAGTCAGATGTCTGGTCAACTGAATAAGCAATAGTTTCACTGTAGACGGGCTATATAATATGTATATCCATAGTTTGCTTTAGTTTTTAACAGTACTGCCTAAATAGTGAATATATACATAATTTGTTTTGTGTTTGTTTTTATTACAGTTGACATTCAATATTATATTAGTTTCGGGTGTACAGCATAGTGGTTAAACAAGTATATTGTAATATATTTAAATGATGTAGTTTTCTTATTCTCATCTTTGTTTTTGAGAGTATATTTTTGGGGTGTTATAAATGTTATTTTTTCCTTTTAATAAAATAAATGAAGATAAGTTTTATATATTTGTAACATCTTGATGACTGAGATCAAATATCTGACCTCTAGCAAGGCAAATATACTCTAGTTATCCTCTTATGTCCATATTTTGGCAATCAGTTATATATATATATAACTGATTATATATATTTATATATGTGTATACATGTATATGTATATATGTATATATCTTTCCTATTCATTTTAATGTTTTAAAAGGAGCTGTCATTTCTTCATTTGTCATCAAACATACATCCTTGTTCTGATTTTCATTCATCATTTTAACAAAAATTTACCAAGTGTTTGAAATGGTGTGTTAAGTGAAAAGCATGAAGTATGAATTTTGAGGGTAGGAATAAAAAATAAATTAATAAAACAGTGTCCTCGATGTCACAGAGTTATACATTCTATGGTGACATGCTTATGTGGGGTTTTTTTGCCATAATATTATTTGACAGAAATAAAAATGTATGAATGGAAAGTGTAAAAATGTGCTGTAGGATCTCTCTCTGTCTCTAATTTCCTCCTGTCCTTTATTCCTCAAATTTAAGATATCTATTTTCAGAGCATGTCAATACTGAATATTCATTAATTTTCAGAGTCCTGGGGTTTTGCCAGTTTAGATTTAACTGATCTTCCATTACACTCTTGAACAGATTTCATGGCTCTCTGATCAAATTAGCTCATGTCTAAACACAAACATTTTTATAAGACACTTGCCCAAAGCAACTGTGACTTAGCTCCCATCTTATTTTTAAATAAAACATTGGACAGCAGATTATTAAGTTTAGTACATCACCTGCTGTGAAAAGAGACCAGCACACAAGAGTTGGGGCCAGTCTTCCTGCCGTACTTCTAACACACACTGTAGTTCAGGGAGTCATATGCTGCTAACATCCAACCCCCTCTGGATTTCAATTATGCTCTATTCTCTTAGCTGCTCCATCATTTGCAGTGCATAGTGATGTCTTCTGCCTCATGGTTGTGAAGTACGCTCTTTGTTGCATTTTGTTATTTAATATTACGTTTACTGTGCAAAACATGGCCAAATCTTGACAGGGCTCATAAAAACCCATCCTAAATGAACTGTTCATTATACAGGAGTGGGCACAAATTGGTTTGCAGTTGTAAGTGAAACACAAAGTTTGTTCCGGTATTACAATGTATTAATTTGTATTTTTCATACAAGAACTGTAAGCCTACGTTTTAGCTTCCCTGTATTGTTTGCTGTCAACACAGACTAAAAACATACAGTGCCACTCCACAAAGCTTACAGAAGAAGCAGTGATGTACTGTCTTCCCCAAATCAGGCTGCAGCTACATGCAATTGACTAAGATGTGTGCCCATCAGGATGTGGAGTGGAGATAACTGAAGAAATGGCAACAATTTATTAAAATTCAATTCAGTTCACAAAGAAGTTTGAAGCCTTACAGGGGAATAAGTTTATAGCAATACCTGAATTCTGCTGTCCACAAGTTTAGTCAATGCAGAGAGAGAACAAGGGGGGCACGCATAACCATAAGTAATGCAAAATATAGTGCATGGATGCAGAAGTGTAAAGAGCCAACTATGGTGCTACCAGAGTAGAATTTAATTGCAGTCCCTGGGGTTCTTGGTTAAGTGTGTTCATGATTCCCAGAGCCTGTTATTTTTCTCTAGGGTTCCAAAATGCAATGCTGTGAACCTATTGTATTGCAATCAAGAGCAGCAAATTCTGGGATCTTCGGTACCTGACAGGGTTCTATATGCACAGGGACACTTTTTATTTTTTATTGAGTCTGCATTTCCAGATTGCTACAAGCATAAAAAAATACACATATTTCTCTGCCTTGTCCAAGAGCTGCTCTACTGAAGTCCCAAAAACGAGTCTATATTTCACAAGTGTGCTGGGTAATCCAGACATTAGTCAGGCATTGATGACACAACTGTTCAGCTGTCGTTTTCTACATGTTAGGGTTCTTGCCACCAATGATCAATATTATGGTATGTTCTCGACTCCTGAGAATCCCTGACCCAGTAAAACCAGCCACTTAAATCTTACACAGTTAACAACAACATTTAGTGTACAAGCTAACAACTAAAGTATGAGTCACATACTTGTTTAGCTCTTTCACAGCAAGGATCTTATCTTCCCCAGGTACTTCAGTATCTTCAACCAAAGGAAGCCAACACACACAAAGGATGTAATTGGTTATTTTCATTGTGAAGCTTTAAAACAAAGAATTATGGATTTGATTGATTTATTGATCTTTATTTTTCATAAAAATGAGCTTGTTCAAAGTTATGAATACATAAAATAATATGTACAAAACATATGACATAAATTTGATATAAAATATATCATGTAGTGGACTTAAAGATAGTGGAGCTATGTAATATATTTTCCCTAGTAAACAGAACTGAACTCCTATGAAGAAACTTGTGGAAATCTAACTATGTCTTCTTGTAGATAATTATACAATATTTACTTTTTTTTAAGTGAATCTTTTGGTGAGACATTTACACACTAAGTATAAAGCTCTAATTAGTCATGGTCAGGTCAAGTGGGGACTCTTTAACATCTAGCTGGACTGCAGTGACATGAGGACTGGAGCTTCTATCAAGGACTTAGTGTATATTCCAACTTCAGGGTATACTCTGTGGTCCTCCTGCAGTTGTGTGCTCTCACATGGCCATGGGCTTCCATGGGAAAACTTGGAACTCAAAAGCCATCTTTAATATCATCTTATCTTCAGTTTATGGTTTTATTTGGGACTAGATATCAAAAGCTTTCTTGCTACAGAATACCTAGAAATGCTGAAAAATAAATATGCTTTTTATTTTTAATTTTTTCCTAGAAATAGATTTTTTCCCATTAACATTTAATCTCCTTATACCCCCTCCCCTCCCTACCATCACCACATTGTTGTCCATGTCCATGAGTCCTTTTCCCTTTTGCTCAATCCTTCCACCATTTTTAAATAAATAGAAGAAAATAAATAGTCTAGAACTTCTTGTTTGAAAATTTAAAGATTTGAGATGCCAAATTGGGGAGCTGCTTCGAAGCTACCATAGTCTATTGAATTCACTATTCCAAATAATCTAGAATCTTGAATGTTAAAAGCAACACCATAGAAGAAAAAGAAGATACCAGGACCCAAACATGGAGAAATTAAATTAATCACTTGCACAAAGTTGGATCATTCGAAGGCCTTCTACCTCAGTGCATAGATAGACTAAGGAAATTCACCTTCTAGAAAGGAGACATAACTAGAAACTCATCTGTCTTAGAGATAACTCTGGTGGAAAAATAAAGTAAAAATAATAAACTCCCCTAAAATGTTATAACTTGGGCCTGCCTTCACAAAGTATGGAAATTGTATTTATTTTTCCTGCAAGTAAAAGTTAAGGAATTAAAATTAAATTCTAAAATTAAGTTTCCCTGACAGTGGACAGCCCTAAGACACTCTCTATAAGGATTCATAACTACTCAGAATTCATATGACACAAAGAGAGAAAGCCCAGCAGGGTGGGAAGTCACAACACAGAAAGAAATATGTCCACATGAAAAGGAGTAAGAAGAAAAGACATGTGGCCGAATTAGACAACAAAGTTTAGACATACCAGCTACTGGACACATAATTTTTTTTTTGTTAATTTATTTTTACACAGAGTAGAATGGAGGGAGAAAGAGAAGGAGAGAAACATCATTGTGTGTTCGCCTCTCACACACCTCCACTGGGGACCTGGTCTGCAACCTAGGCATGTGCCCTGACTGGGAATTGAACTGACAACCATTTGGTTGGCAGGCCAGCACTCAATCCACTGATCCACACTTACCAGGGCTGTATACATATTTTGAAGTACATACATTTAAGTGATTTTTAAAGTGAGTGAGAAATATATCAAGGAAAAACAGAAAGATTCAAAAAGAGTAAAATAGAATCTGTGTTTGAATATATGAAATGTATATGTTCATCACTATGTAACTATTTCCCATTCTTTTAGATAGAACATTTCTAAAATCTTAGAGGATACTTGTGTGATCCTTCTCAATCAAGATTCTTTCCATCACACCATAGTAACCACTATCCTAATTTATAGAATAATGATCCCCTTAATTTCATTTACCCTAGTAAACAAAATAATATTATCCTTTTGCTTATATATGAATTCAACACACATAAAATTTGACTTTATTCATTTGGTTGTGTTCTTATTTTGCTCAAAACTATTATTTCTCACAGTTACAACATAATACTCACTTTTATCAGTGCGTTTTAATGCACTTCATGTATATACCACAATCAACTTGTTAATTCTATTGTTCATGAACCCAAACAGAATTTCAGCAGTAAAAATATAAAGATAATAAGTAATTATTTATAATCAATGTTAAATATTTAAAAGTGACATTAAACATGATTTGATTAATATAAATAGAGAATTTGTGAACTGTAAGATAGATAATAAAAATAAAACAAAACCCATCAAAGAAGAATACAGTATAGGTTAAAAGCCATGGAGGATAGAATGAAAGGAGTAACATACGAAGTCCGTCCAGAAGGTATCTACCTACATGCTATGAAAAATAGAGACATTTATTGAAAAATATATAAGATGCAAGAAACATTGTACATAGTACAATGACGCCTCAAGCTCCATCAAAGTAGGCAACTTTGGGATTCACACAGTTCTCCCAGTTGCCGACAGCTGACCTGTCATATTTTCCTGAATCTCATTGATGGCCTGAAATCTCTCCCCTTTCAAAGGTGATTTCAGTTTTTGGAAAAGCCAGAAGTCCCAGGGTGCCAAATCTGGGCTGTAGTGGGGCTGAGTCACCTGAGTGATTTGATGTCTCTCCAAAAATTCTGCATGAGAGTGATGCACAAGCGGTCAGGTTGTCATGAAGAAGTTGCTGCTCACCAGTCGCCCACAGCTGCAGCCTTCTGAATCACCCAAATAATTTCCTTGGAGAAATGTTCAAGCTTAAGTCATAACAAAATCCGATGTTCAGTCATTATGAATGTGATGGCCACACAGTTCACATGCTCACTCAATGGTGTCTACCACCCCTACTGACTAGTATAATAAAATTGTCGTTGTTCACACATGGGCATTCCAGTCCACTCTCCTTGGCTTCCAAATGACATTGATGTTACATATACCATTCTGGTTATATTAGCAATGGCTGGACTATTTCTGGACAGACCTCATATATATAATCTGATATCTATGAAGACAGAATAAAGACAATGAAAGAGAGTTAGAATGTTTTAAAGAGAGAGTTTGCCAGATATTTTTAAATGAAATGAATAATTGGATATATAGTATATCTAAATATATATTTCTAAACTACCCTAAAGAGAGGGGATAGAATGAACAGCAAATAAGAATCTCACCAACAATAGAATCTTACAATGGAAAATTCTAAAAGATACAACTTAAAAATTCTAGTAATTTAGATAAAATTCTATTAAAAAATTAGCCCAGAATAAAGATCTTAGTAGCTAGAAGAAATAATGAGAAAAATACTGGTACATAACAGGGTAATCTAAAGAAAAAATAATATATAAGATAAAAATAATGCTTAATATATGGAACAAAGAAAAAAGACAGATTATAACCCTGTGCAGAATTCTTACATAAGGAGTGTGGAATTGTGTTAGAATATGTACCCTTCATCCTTGTATCATTCAAAAAGAACATGACCTTAAAATTTCAATTACTTTTGTTTAAATTACAATCATAAAACTTCTAAACCAAAGTTGGTTTAGGAAAGAATGTCTGTAATAATAACTCTACCAGCAATAATAAGCATAAACGATCCCCAAAAGCCAGAAAGTGAACAAAATAATTTTTAAAATGTGTATAAATATAATATAGTAAAAGTAATTCAAAATATATTAGAAATCACAATGAAAGTAAGTTAATTCCAGTCAAGGACTCAAAAACAAAAATAGAAAGACAGAATAAGGAATCTTGCTATGCTAAATATAAGTTAATTCTAAAGACATTAACAAAAGTTTAAAGTAAAGGAATGGAAAATGATTTAGGAGGAAACACTAAATGCAAAGAAAGCTGAGATAGTAGGGCATCAGTTGGGTTACAAATTTCATTGTATGATGGAAAGAAGATACTCTCCAGAAGCTAAAAGAGTTCTAAACTCATCTGAAGTAATAATATAGCCTCAAAATATATAAAGAAAAAATTGATGAAATGTAAAAATATTAATTGATTTACAGTTTTAGTGAGAGAATCTAACATTCTTCTAGTACTAATGTTTTGAGCAAACAAAATTAATAATAATATAGAAGATATGACAATATAATTAAGTAGCTGGGTCTAACAGACATTTATAAAATTAGCATTCCTACTCAGCACAAGCAGAATATTTATGAAAATTGACAATCTACTAGGATATATGGCAAATCATGTATCATACAGACCAGGATCTTGGAGAAGAGAATTGAAGTGAAAATCATCACCACTGATATAGTAAATGCAACAACCATGACAATAACCCTTAAAGAAAGGGCATAATTCAGTGTATTTTAGAACATTTTCCAAATAACAGTAGCCAACAAATCATAATGAAAACTTGAGAATATTTAAAAGTCAATCAAAATTAAAATATTCTCCATAGAAACTGGTGGAACAGGGCTCAAGTAGTATTTAAAAACAAATATAAAACAAATAACATTTTTTAGGAAAAAAAGACCAAAAAATAATTAAATATCTGTCTTAAGTACACTTTTACCCAGCACCCAAAATTCATTCTTGTATTTAAATGTTATTTTCTGTTTTATGATCTCAAGCTCCCCATCCTGTTAGACTTAGCTTATATTCAAACTATTTTTTGCTGGCCTGAGATGGTGATCAATGGACATCACTGGACTTCACAACCCAACTTTCACCCACTTATACCATCTCAGCCTTTTGTTTTATAAATTTAACTATGTTAACCACTTGTACAATCAGTCTATTATTTTTTTCCCAGAAACTTACAGCTGTCCTGCCTTATCTTGGCCCTTTAAAATCCAGTAGCATTACTAACAGCACTGGAGAAAGAAACCATCCCTACTGGGCATGAAGAGATAAAGAAATGCACCATCTGAATTTGTGTGTTCATTTTTCAGAAGAGAACTAAATCCTGAGGCTTCGTGCTTAGATGTTTGCTTTGTGGTGATAAAAGTGAACATCCTTCTTGGTCTTTAAGAAAAATTAGAAGACCCTGCCTGAGATAACTGCACATATATCTTAGACTAAACTCAGAAACAGAATTATCACATCCTCACATTTTCATCCTGTGATTTTTGTGCTAGCAGGTGCACTCTTCCCTATGTATTCACTATGGAGAACATGCTGATGTGAGACTTTTTTCTTTCATTGTTCAATTCCCAGAGGAAATAGAGCTACCAATCAGTCAGTGCAAAATCTCCAACAGATATTTCACTTTACCTCTGAATATGGAAACTTATCCTGCCTCCTCCAATGGAAAAGAAATAAAACGGTGCACCTAGCAGTTCCATCGAGTCCTAAGCAACCTTCTCCAAGATGAGTTTTTCTGAAGGTATATAATCACATTCCCTGTTCAAAGGAAATGTTCCATTCTATCTCCTATGAAAATCTAGATGTATTTCTGGAGAGGACATTTTGTTGTGTGGTGCGGTTATGTGTATTGACCATGTATATTAGCCTTGTGAGGAAATGTTAGACACAAACAACAGAAGAGTCCCCTCCTACAAGCTCCAAAAATGCATTTTCCTCTACATTTAATAATGATATATATGTGTGGGGGGGTGTATATAGATTAGCTCAGAATCAGCCACCACCCACAGAATTCTGCATGTATCAATTTTATTTAATCTTCACAGCAATTCTATGATATAGATCCTATACCCTAATTTTATAGATGAAAAAACCAGGCAGAGAATAGTTAAGTAAATGGAAAGATGTGAATCCAAATAGCTGTGCTTCAGGGCTCATATTTTAAACATTATTACTTCTGCTTCCATTTTGAATTTCAGTGGGCATTCTGATTGCCAACAACACAATATGAACATTTATGAGCTAAGTTGTCAAAAGGTTTTTGAGATTCACTCAATATCACCATCATCCATCTTGTCCCAACTTTTCACTATTACTATATTTTCATCCTATACTGCACAGTACCACACATAGGCCATCATAGTCTTTACTGGGGAACTCTTAGTACTTGGAAACTAGTTGTACAGAGTTAAGATTCTCCATTATATAAACCATAGTACATCTTATTCATTCCTCAAACTATATTTGAGTACTATACAAATAAAGTCTTGAACTTCTGAATGAACGTCTGTAAGTTCAAACCTAGCTCCACATATTCTAGCATATTTTGGAGCATAAGCCTCACTAAGCACTAATTTCCCTTTTTACAAAACTGATATTAATAGAACTGATTCCACAGGGTTATGATGAATAAATTAGATGAACATATAGAAAGAAGGTCAATAAATTTTATGTGGCTCATTGAGTACCTAACACTTTAAAAAACAGTTCAGGGATGCAATTAATGAATGATTTTCAAAGACTTCATGATGATGAAAGTTTCAGAAAATAATTCACATTAAGGTGATTTACTGTTTACATGTTTTTTAAAATACCCAAACTAAACTCTTAATATTCATCTAGAATACATTTATTTTAGGAAGCCAGGATGACTTTCTCATTTGTTAGGTTTCAGAACTCATAGTTTGGTGTTTCATACATCTTAATATATTCAAGAAAGCCCAAGAGAAATTCGTAAAAGTTCAGAGAAATCAAAAGCAATAAAAGGAAGTAACTTTTAAAGTACTAAGCAAAGTGGGGTTATTGAATCAGCGTCGCCCTGACTATGCCCTGTGAACCTAGTGCAGTTTCAATAAAAACATAAAACCATACAGTCTACAGCAGTTACAAATTCTTCAGGAGAGGACTAGACCCAGGAAGTACCATAAACCCTGGGACAACCCTGCACTTACACATTCCACAGAACAAATAGATTATCCTAGAAATGTGAGTAGCTTAGTCAAATGGACCCAATTTAATTTTCTAATAAGCATAAATTGAGTAAGGGAAAATCTGCAATGTGAGAAAATTGCAGGCATTTGTGTTTTAAAAGATACTACTTTCTAGCAAAAGTATGAATTAAATGTATCCCTACTAATATGCATTTTAGCTAAATATTAAATGACCGAATGATGAGTAAAATTGAAATCACTATTACAGAATGAGTTTTAAATAGATCTGAACTTTTTATTTAACAATGCAATTTTTAAGCAGAAATTAATTTTGAATGTTAAAGTTCAGGAACAATAAGATCTCAGCACTTTCGACTGTTAGAGTGTTCCTGCAGTGTGTAATGAGCATTTATATTACTAGTGATATTGATGGGTGCTTGCTTTCACTAGTAGGACTTGGGACAGTCACATTTGAGACCATACCTTAATTTTTTCTAATATTTTCATTTTTAAACTCTAAACATTATATGTTTTATAATGTCTTGATCAATATGGATGTGTTTTGAGTGTTATGATACTGGATTTCGAAGTTTTTCTTTATTTTAATACATTTTTGAAGAGTCAAAATTAAAACTCTTATGACTGGAAGAATATCTATTCCGAATCTTATTTTTAAGGCTAAAGTGGCCTCGTTTCAGGCCTTTGCATAATTAAATAGCAAATATTTAATACATATAATTCTCAATTTGTACTTAAAGTTACTTTGTTGAATGTTTTGTGTTAACAAGAAACATTAGAATAAGAATATAATATAATCTCTGCTATTATAGTTTAAATTATTCTTCAAACATTATTGATATTTGTGGGTATAGGGTTCAAAAAGACAAAGTCTTCCTTAAATTTTAGCACTATGCTTCATAATATTAATATTTATTATCAAAATATGTCCTATTTATTTGAGACTTTCCAGTAATATTATACATTAATTATAAACTTTAACAATCATCATTAACTGTGAAAAATAATAAGTACACATTTATACACAACTGACTAATAGAGTTTTAACATAAAGCACAAAATGAGATTTTTATTTCCAGGCTGGAATTCTTACTTGTACTTGAAGGTATAATAAGATATTAACCTACAATATATTAGCAAAAATCCAGATGGCAAATTCCCATGACTTCCATTTTAATGCTGATTAAACATAATGGTACCTAACATAATTAAATGATCATTTTTTCACAAACAAGTTCAGAGATACCAAAAATTAAAGTGAAGTATACACTTGTTCTTCTGCTTTCCAATGCTGAATCTGAAGCTTAAATATCTGAACAAATAATTGAGAGACCCTGAGTCCAAGGACAAATTCTGTGTACTTGTCCTTGGCAGATAAAATACCCTTATTATCAATTTTCTTAACTAGTGTTTCAAAAATTACCTTACTTCTTCTCTTCCTTTTTCCCTTTTTCTTATTCATGGTCCTCTCTTTTTCCTTCCCTTCCTAAGCAATTCTGTCTACTTTCTGTGGGGACTGGGGACAGGGGGTAGCTGCAGTGGCCGGGGTACTCAGTCAGAGTCCAAGTAAGGAAAGAAGGACATCCATGTAAAGAGAGACCTGGCACAGGAATCAGACAGAATCCAAACAGGGCAGGAAGGATGTCCCTGTAGAGGGGCAACCTGGTATGGAGTCTCAGTTAGGGTGAGGAGGGCATCCATGCAGGCGAAGAAGGGCTCATCATGAGGAGTCAATGCCCAGTGTGGAGGGCACCCCGTGAAGGAGTGGCCTCGGGTGTGGTATCAAATGTGAGATCCAAAGGTTTCTCTCCAGTGGGGCCACTCCTGTGTCCTTCAATTGATATTTTCATAATAGGCCTTTTCCCATTCTTTTACAAAATGTGTCTTTTTTTCTTGTTTATACTGTAAACTTCCACAAAAATGTACTTACAAAAAAATAAATTAAGGAATGGGGAAGTGACTCAAGAAGGGACCATGAATCAAAGCCTGCCCTTCCAGTTTGTGTCCATTGTGTGATTTTGGATAAAAACCTTAGTCTCCCTTTGTTTATATTTTCTCATTTACACAACAGAATGACATTTTTTTTCTTTCTTAATCTGTGGAAATTCTAATAAGTTATTTTTTCCTTGGAGAGATCTTGGCACTTGATATATACTACATAGTAACACACAATCTTGGGAAGCATTTTAGCCATTGTGGAGATTAATACCATTATTGACTCTGGATCAATGAGACATTAAGCTAAAATCCAAAGCCAGCCAATTCTTAATGTCACTGATGCACACTCATAGTTTCCACAGTTTTGTACAATAAGCAAAAGGAGAAAACTTTGGTTCATAGAAATAATGAGAAATTATTACATGTATTTTTGTTCTCTGAACTGTTTTTCTTAAATCACTTGACTTTCTGATGTAAAATCCAATTCATATGGATTATACAAATCACATGGGATTTTTACATAAAGCAATTATTTAACAATTGATTAGTTTTTCAACATTTAATGACTTTTTCATATTAATAATACAGTTTCTTCTTACTGAAGTTTAATGTTAGGCACCTATAAATAATGGTTTGCATGTGCTTGCTTAGGTTGACAAAGCTGTTAAAATTTAAATTGGACTTCTGATACCAGAGGCATGAGCTTTTCAACTCAGCCCAGGCCCACCTCTGTCTATCTATGTCTTGTCCCAGAACTACTTCATAAACTTATGTACTGGCCTGCCTCTTGCTTAGAGTTTGCTCATGATTTAACACAACTGCCAAAGAGACAAAAATTAATAAAGTACAGGAAATTAGGCATGATGGTAAAATGACCTGAGCAATTTTAAACTATGTATCTTCAAGCATACCTGTAAATAGATGAAAATTGCTTTCACTGATTATTGAATCCCAGAGGACCTTGTGCGTGAGAACATAACGTGTTTGTGTGATATTCTTGTCAAACATCTACACTCACTCTATGTGAATGTATCAATAAATTTTAGCCAACAAGATTGTTGTGCAAGCAAAAGATAAATCAAGCTGCCCCCAAGTCAAAGTCAGTGGCAGATGCAAGGTGTCTCATTTCCAATTATATCTGCTAAAAGGAATAAAGCTGACACTATATAACTTGATTCACAGACTCTTAATTACAGGATATACAATGTTCCATAAACGAGCCATCATGCACTTTCCATTTTGTTGTTTATTTCAATGAACAGAAAGTTTTAAAGTAAGTAAATTTTTAGTTAAGGTGCAAATCGCATTTGCTGAGAAACAGTAATATCTAAAGAGCAATGCACTGGTTTGGGAGCCTCATATCCTAAATCCTTTGAGTTCCATGGACTTCCTGCCTGATCTCACGCAAGCCTCCTCTCCGCACACAAGCCCTTGCAGCTTAGAAAATGAGGACTAATGCCTGCTGCAGATTAAGCCCACTGATTATGTAGATTTAAAACACTGACTTGTAAAGAACATTGACCTTTGTGGAAGCAAACTAAAGACAAAAAAACACGTTTATATTTTTATTGCTATAAAATCTATGATTATTTTATTTAATACTTTTTTCAGTGAAAGATTTGTACGAGAGATTGTTATTTGGAAACATTTTATGCGTGATAAAATTCTATTCATTTGTTAAATTAACCACCCACACACATGATATATTTTTCCTCCAATTTGTACATTCTTTGAGTTCTGTTGAATTACTAAAAAGAAAAAAAATCTTCTTTTGTCCATGCTTGGGAATACCTTATTATTAATCCTATTCTGCATTCCACCCTTTAAAATAAAAATTTAAAAAGAGAGGGAAAAAAATAAACAGCTACTCCAAACAAGGAAATATTCTAAATGAAATGACTCAATCTATAAACATCCATTGAAATATTTTTTCACTTTCATATCCTACATGAATTTGTACAGGATATGACCTAGTACATTCTAAGTTTCAATGACTGGAAGTGAAAGATAGTGTTTTCCACAGAAAAAGTAAACAAAAGCCTTAAAATCTAATTTATCCAGGCAAATATCCTGTGTGCAGGGGAAGGTGGTTATGTGCTGATCTGGAATGTGGCATCCATGAAGTCCCACTTGGTACCAATTACCTTCTATTACACCACTACCAAGACCCACCATAAGCAGTTGCAACTGCTGAGGTTGAAGCTTACTATATGTTTCAAATAAGTGACCTTTTTTTTGTGCCATTTTTCTTTTTATTGGTTTGTCACAATGAAAGATAATTAACATTGTCATAAAAAAACCTGTATAAGCATAGGTACAGAATTAGCACCAAAAAGTTCAAGGCATTATTAAATAACTATAATAGTAAAATAGTGGTATACTATACCATAATGCATCCCCACAAATGTCTAATATGAACAGTCCAGAAAAGAGCAAATTGATTTCATTGCTGGAGAGTCCTGGATATTTCATGACAAAATTTGATGTGTACATATGAATAAACCCTTAAGAGGGAATGTGGAAAAGCAAATAATTTAGTAGTGATAGGAAATAATAATCAGTTCAGCAAGTGGCTCAAGCTGAGTATAAATTTAACTCACTCAATTCTTCCCTTTGTCTCTATACTCTTTTTCTTTAATTTATATTCACAGACAAAGAAGAGCCCTCAAAAAATCATCTCATCAAAACCACTATGAGAAAATATAATCAAGAAAATTCCAAGAGTCAGTACCCGGTAATGAAATTGGCCAGTAAGTAGATCCATTGTTTCATCAGCTCCACTCATGACATGATTTTCCACACCACCTCCAACAACTCGCTCTGTCATAATGGAACTAGACACCATCTCACATTCTCCTGCCCATGTTCATTCCTTCCTGTCCTCTCTCCGATGGGCTGAATGGTGTGCCCTCCCCCAAATTCACTGAACTGTCTAATAGATCAGAATGTCAATAATATTAAGCATCTCTTTTGAAAAAAGTCTTTAGGAATTATCACCTGATGTCTAAAGTTAAAGGCCACAGGACACTTTTTATAACAGGCCTCCTAGGAAAGACTGTGTTCAGGCAACTTACATTGAGAAATTCATTATTTTAGGGGAAAACATTACTGTTTCTTAGTATGTTAGTAAAAGCTGCCTCTTCCCTCACTATATATAGTTAATCCCTAGTGCGTAGGTAAACATGTGTCTAGGCCTTCTGGGTAAGAAGAGACTAAAATCCCAATTCTCACACTTAGATATTCAATACAGTAATGCCCATGATGGTAGCTCAGTGACAGCTCGATAGTAAGATAGGGCAAGAAAACCCTGAAATTAAAACAATCCCAGAAAAGAAGAAAATTAGCTTATTCCACACAACAGCAGTAATGTTTGAGAGGTGAGATGGGTGGAGAATGAAAACTAATTCTGGTGCAACACGAAGTTTGAAGGCATTCAGAATCCAGTCAGTGCGGCACATAATTTACTTTAGAGAAAAACACCCCATATGCAGTTCTTAAACTAAGACAGTTCTAACCTTGGAACTCATGCATGGGACACTACTGCTACCAGCGCAGATGGAGAGCCCAACAAGGATGTAGCTTCAGAGCAGGCAAGTCTCCATGAAGTGAAGGGAAGAATTTCTCAACAGGAACATGAAGCAGAGAAGCAAGAAGCAGAGGGAATGAAATAAAATAACTCCAGGTTCCCCTGGAAGCAGGGCTATCCACTACTCACCCCATCCTTCTGAGACTAAGGAAATCCCACAGTCCTGTAATTTACAGGAGTGAGAGAGAGAGGACCCACAAATGAAAGACAATGAATTTTCTATACATAAGACATGGATTCTGAAGGGTTAACCAACTAAATAAGAGATAAGCCCATATTTGAAACCCCCACACACCTAGGTAGACTATATATAAATGCTCCACTCAGACTAGCCCCATGCATATCCCTGTCACCCAAAGTCAAAGGCTTAGGGTCATTTGTCTTATAATGCACCAATAACCATTTCCTTCCACTGTATGTGCACATGTACTCATACATACAAACATCAACTTTCTCATTTTTACTCTGCAGGTTCAAATGTTCTTTCTTTTCTACCCCTAAGGAATCTGATCTCCATTATCTAGCTGCCATTATCCACTACCATAAATATCATCAAATTAGCAACTTTTACCCTTTTGATAGGTCCTTTACATGATTCACTTTTCACTTCATCACTATCCATGAAACATTATTTTATGTGCATATTAAATATTAATATTTATGCTAATATAATTCCAGAATACAGAATCTAAATGGCAGCTATGAATAAAATTCCACTTCTACCACTTATTTTGAACAAATTTTGGAACTTTTATGAGTCTCAGTTTTGTGAATAATTTTGATAATTATTTATCAATTACTACTATGTGCCAGGCAATGTTCTAAGTATGAAAGATTAAGTAGTAAACAATATTGGTAAACTTCTTTTCAGGGAGTCTGCTTTTTGGTATGAAAAAAAACCTCTTCTTAAAATTCACATCCAAAAGGATACCTACATGGACCTTGCAGGATAGTAGTAAACATTTAATAAGAAACACAAATAAAGCATTTACCATAGTGTCTAACACCAGGTAGCTGATTAATAAAAGCCAAAATATATTCTCAATAAAAAAATAATAAGACATATCTTATAGAGGGAATTCCTTTTTTTCCTCTGAGAAGGAGTCTAAATCACTACTATCCAAGAAAATACTATGCTGAGAAGATGTAGCGCTCTGGGGCCAAGAACATCGACACTTAAATAGTTCACTCACTAAAAATCATATCTAATTCCTAATCTTAGAATTCTATCCATTTATCCACATATTGCTGGTTTTGCCCTCTATTATTCTGATTCCCCCCCAAAATGATCATCTCACTTTTTCAGCATGAAAAACAACTAACCCCAATTTCAAGAAATTTTAGAAAAACAAAATGTTACATATGCTTGGTACTCCAGGCCATTGTAAGGTTGAACATCATTTCACATTATTCTTTTGACTTCACTATTTCTCACATATGTTATTTTCTCATCTGTCACCTCTTTGAGTGCCCAATAAGGCATATCTAAGTACAGACTCATCATCAGTTGTGAGATCTCAATATTAAACATAGTGTCTTAAGTCCCTGCTAAAAACAATGAAATAATTATCTTTCAATAACTATATTTAAATTCTAAAGTATGAACTTATCTATGATTAACATAATTTATGATAGATCTAGTGAATTTTGGCTCATTCTTAATTTTATATCCTTATTACACAATATCATGCTTAAATTTAAAGACTTTAGTTACTTTACAGAATATTCTTTGTGATTCTTATTGGCAATAGTTCATAATTCCCCATTGTTAATTTGAGGAGAATCTCTTTTGTCTCTATGTCACATTATCATGTGTTTCCATGTGCAGACTTACTTTTTGTAATTTTTAGAATATTTCTCACTTCATAATGTTAGATTTATTTTTACAGTGACCATCACCTCTTCTACTTTCTTTCAAAATATATTATTATCATATAGGTTACTAATGCTAAAATCTAGGAGATCCAGAACAGAA